>SJJU01001641.1:0-19371 GCA_012932125.1 Conopomorpha cramerella | reverse complement strand
TTTCACTACTTGTATATCCAAATACTTCACCTTTACTTTGAAATTCATGCTATTAGTTACAAAGTATAATGTTCATTATAATAAGTGCTGGATATTACAATACTAGTACACATTAAAACAGTAAGTTTCTCACGTCAGATATCTGAAAGTAACTTATTTCGTTTACGCTCTCTTAGAGTCTTAGGCCATCATACTGTGGCAGTCCTGAAAGAACTTTGTAATTGAATATTTACAAATTGACAACATCAAGTCATTATATTATAAGGCTATATCAGGTAAAATGGCGTGAAATTAACCAAAGATAAGCATTTAGCTTACCTTCGTTGTTTGCTCGACGAATTTCACACCGTATAACCTTGTAATGTTGTAATATAATATCAGTACGCATTTCTTTTAAAAAAAGTGTCAGGTCAGTGTCTAGCGGGTCAGCACGGACTAGTTTCCCATTGACATCATGAGCTCCTCTTTTAAGTCATTACTGTTACACAAACACTCTAATGGGCTAAGAACAATAAGAAAACGACTATTAGTTTCTTGTATATTTCATTCGTTTTGTGACGTAAGACCAATCGGGGCCTAGAACTGCCAACTGCTATTGGTGGACGTAATCGTATTGTTGTATTGCAACCCCTTAGGTTAGGAACCAGGGTTCAGCGAACAGCACAGCTTACTGAACGCTCATGGTAACGGTCATGTAATTGGAACATCGCATTTTTTAATACTTACGTGTATGGCGTCGGTTTACATCGATTCTCGTGTAAGCATATTTTTTTTATGAATGTGTGGCTTTTTGAAAACAAAGACAGTATAAAACATACGCTAACGTCAGCGATGACCGTAAATGTAGGTTACACAATGTACTAGTTGACTCGCCACGGTTTCAACCGTGCAGTTTTTTTCCGTACAAATTATATTTTAATAAAGGTATTGTTTTCAATATATAGGAGATATTTCGGAATTTTATAGTCATGTCATGGAAGTTTTGTATACAGCCACTTAGGTACAGAAGTAGAAAAAAATCTTCAGAATCGAACTCACCACTTCCTTCTTCAAAGGGACTTCAAAAAAGGATTCTTTCTCAATTAGCCTATAACGTCGTCGTTTATGAACCGATTTTGATTTTTTTTTTGTTGAAAGAAAATATTTCATCGGCGGTGGTCCCATTATTAGGAGGTCTGTCATCATTCAACCCTGACTGAATGATGACAGACCTGATAAATCGAGAACTTCGAGACTGGCCACTACTACTGGTTGAAATCGGATCTTTTTTCTTTAAAATTATGTTAGATTACAAACTTGTGGTCGAATACTCACACGCATCTAAACTAGGTAGCGTTTGACTACCTAGTCGAGATTAAATGACTTGTAAAACCAGTAGATCACATTATATGTATATAGTGTGTACTACTTATTCAATTGAATACGTGATACTTATCATTTGCAGTTTGCAGCACAGATTTTCTACTTCAGGTATTTTCTTTATTTCCTACTGGATATTTACCGCGATTTTCGCAGATTTTCCAGCTCCCGTAGGAATTTTGCTCGAAAGTAGTTTCGTTTAAATAGGTTCAGTTCAATAGTTTTTGTTCCGAAGTAACAAACCTCACTCACATCTCTCATTTCACATATTAGTAATTATAATATTAAGTAGTATTGTACTTTAAAATATTTGTGTAATAATAATCGTCATCCATATCAACCCTTCTGTCTGGTATGTACATTTGATTTGCTTGCCTGCTGACTAGCTGTCTGATTTAAAATCAATGTCAGCAAAGTCAAAGCACTCTAGTAAATCAATAAGATAATAAAACTCAGTCTTAAAACGTCTTAAGACAAATTATATTATATAATAAAATCGAATTGATTTAGATTGATATTGCTAATATCATATTAGATTATTTAAGTACCTCTACGAAAGTTAGAAATTCGACTGTGGCAAGCACTCTCAACATTTTCTATAAACGTCCATTAAAATGTGATAAATGACATGCGCAGGCGCACAATGGGTCTAGTTTTGAAATAGAAATCTAATTGACTACAATTGAATGTAGGTAAGCTAAGTTACTTATTGCACGTGTTTAGATAATGCACCTAACTATCTGTAAGTTACTTTAAAACAAAATTGACTTCTATTCCGGTGGGATTAAAGCCATATTTCCAGTTTCTTCTTGTATTTCTACAAAGGAAATTAATTAAACGGACATTATATACAGTCACTAGTTTTGGAATTGTTTCCATTAACATGTCTTCATATATTTTAATACAAAGAGACCTTACGCCTCGATTTAGCTCTATGTACGCTTTTTTAAATATCTTAATTGGTTTCAGTTAGATACATAATATATACAATTTATTGATTGTTTTGAATGTTTCTATAAATTTAAGCCACATCTCCAACTTTTTATTCTATCGATAGTTATTTATAAAGTCGCGTAATGCGTAGGTAGGTACATGGATTAACTACGATTAGTTACTTCAGACTTATTTCCTTATTTGGACGGAAGAGTTATTGTTTTTATTTTCCTCTTTGTACAAACAGTAATCTATCGATAGTTGTACTAACGTCACGTAATACAAATGCATGTTTCTAAATTTAAACTTGTTGAAAAATTACTATAATTAGTAGAGAAGGCCATGTGAAGTATGTTGGCGTGATATTTCTTACCAAATAAAGTCGCTGAACTTTGACTTTGACTTTTATGACGACGAATTGTATAAAATAAACAAGTTGCTACGTAGGAAGTTGCGTAGTTGTCTCCGTCACTGAGCCTTCATCATGGAATTAACTGTAATTTTCCGAATATCGAATCAAAGGTACAAACATTCCGTAGATAAATACACACCTCAAGATGTGTCCGAAAACTCTAATAGGATGCTTATAACCATTGGAACCATGATTCTTTACTCTTCAAGCCTAATGTACACATATGTATATAGCATTCATAGATATCTAAACAACGTAGGACTTTAACTACAGTACATTCCATGCATGATTTTTAATGCAACCACTATTTATATTTAAATAAAATGCATTTTCCAAAATATTGATTATACAGTATATTAAATATTGTATGGATAACTGAAACTACGCGGATGAAATCGCGGTGCGTCCACTAGAACATGTATGTAAACATATAATAAGTACGTATGCCTACATGTATAAGATCAGCGCCAAACCGCCGCCGCAGCGACCTAAGTCTGTCGGGAAAAACAGAACCGGTTCGCTAGATCGTTTTACAATCCAGTCCCGAGTGCAATTAACTTCCATCATGTCATTTACGAAACGGCTGTAGCATTTTTTTTTCGTATTTCCATTACAGAAACCAATGCAGCATTCAAAATGCAGTCGACACGCGACACTATACGCCAGAAGCGGATTAACAAACGACGGAACCCGCGTAAGAAATCACTGTCGCCATCCGACCTAAAATCCGTTGGGGAATCAAAAAACGGTTGCAAAAGATCCCTCTCCGAGTCGTCAGTGCGTCACAGGAAAAGTAACATCAGAAGAACCTTGACTCATCCGATATCTGGCTCTGAGGTGGACTGTGATGTTAAAGTGACAAATGTGGCTGCTGAGAGTGACGAGTCCAATCTGCCGCCGACAAGCAGTGACAGGGATACGGAGGATGACAGTGGAAGGTTAAGGTTCCTCAGCGGCAGGCAGAGGCCGAGGTGGGACTCTGGCAGTGAGATGGACTCGCTGGTGACCACTGCGGTGAAGAGAGCTACGTGCAGACGGAGACGAACACCTGCTGATTCGGGTGAGTGATTTTTTTTGTATAATCTTTTCTAATAAGCGTCTGTGGTCCTGTTGGTCGGATACTTGACGTGCAACCGGGAGGTCGCGGGTTCGATTCCGGCTACTGGACGTGTACCAATGGGACTCTTTTTTTGAGCCTATGTACGCAACGTAACGTTCGTACGGTGAAGGACAACAGCGTGATGAAACCCGCACCCCACGAGGTGTGTGAACCCTATAACGGCGATGGGCTCACCCCCTGTCACGTTTGGTCAAATACTCTTGGTGAACTGTGGGCATTTGCTTAGAAAGTGCCTCTGCCTACCCCGCTTTGGGATTAAAAGGCGTGAAGTGTTTTAATTTTTTAAGAAGGTTGTGTAGATCCAGTAGTAAGAAATTGTATTCTCAAACTAACTTGTAGGCAACTAGCGTAGAAATAATGCCCGTCACAAAAATGCAGATTTTGTCTCTTAGCTGTACTTAATATCACACTCTCTATTATATCATCAATTAGCCGGGTAGTAACGGTGAATTGAATTCGTGATTAGAACACCCCAACCCAACTTTTCCCGTCTTGGGGGTCGCGGCGAAGCGACCGAGGGAATTCTTCAGAGGAGGGGCAACAGCGCTCTCTGTGAGTTAAAGCGATCGCCAACACGCCTGCCAAGCGTGGCGATTATTGGCATTTGCCCCCAACTCATCATGGAAATCATTGTTGGAAGCTCTCGTCCAGCAGTGGACGTTATGTGGCTGATGATGATGATTATGTCATCAATCTCTATTATACTTATTTATGTAGGAGCCAAAATCTGTCAAAATACATCTTAGAAAATTCATAGAAATTTTGAATTCTCATTTGAAGCCAGGTAATTCATAATGCTGTTTAGTTTCTAGTTTATAAAAATGTAATAGGACTTAATCCTTATTCACCCAAGTTTATGTACGTAGTAAAATGAGCTTAGCTTAAAACTTACATAGTTTACAGAGTAGAATATATTTCGTTTACTACTCGAAAGTAAAAAAATATGCTCTAAAATCTAGAGTCGTGTAACACTCCGTATTAGTATATTATTGCAAGGAACATTCAATTCAATATAGTATAATCTAGTAACCACCGCGGATAAAGGTGAAAGTTCTGTAATGAATCACAGGCTGCAGAAAAGATGTAGGTTATACGCAATCGAATTATGACAAAGAAATATAGCATTTAAGAACCCCCCCAGCCATAATTTTTCATTGATTTCGAATATCATAGTAGTTATTTCATAATAGATTCGAGATCAGAGATTTTGCGTCTGTGTCCAATTAAGATTACACAAAATTGATTTTGAAGCTAGATAACTGGTACGAATTACGGGAAATTGCAAGTGGAATATCGAGGAATTATTTTGCAGGTAATTTTACTGACAATGGTCTTTTTTGCATCCTGACGTAATTTATTAAGGTGAACAGCCTTTTTACAATCGTAATGTCTTCAGGCTTCAGACCAAGAACAACAAGACTTGCAATACAAAACTGACGTTCAGTTAGACTATATAAAAAACATGTAGAAAGAGTAAGGTACAATATTTTCTCTCCTTTACTGCGTAGCAGGGTAGGTATATATTTGAATCAAAACTGTCATTTGGTGGTAAGGTGACGTATTCTAGTTGTGTTTGGAGCAGGATTCTGAACTTCAGGCTAACTCTAGTACTAGATTTCAGTCACTATCTGACAGTCTACCGACTTACTAGTAATGAAGGTAAAACAAACTGTGGTAGGTATAACTTTTTTTATCGGTAAGGGAATAATGCTCTTGTAAATTACCTTAAGAATATTGTAAATTATAGAATAGCTTGCATAGCGATAAGATAGTTCCAGGCCAGTGCTTTCATTATTATTTTAGATTTTGTTCAAAATGTTTCGTTTTTTGCAAGTCGCATTCATATTCATATTATTAATTCTAAAACAATCTCTTCTCTAAAACTCTAAAATCACTTCTACTGCCATCTATCGTTGTGAAGCGAAACTAGTACACGGATTGTAAGACTTGTCGCACAGTGGTGTATAGCTACATTCACTGTGCAACAGATGTCGCTAGTGATGTTTCATTTTATTTATTGCGATTTTTTAGAAACTTTGTTTCTACATAAAATTTACGAAAAAAAATTATATAATCATAAGAAATATTTCGTGACATGTTACGTTACGTACATTTTGACTTTTATGCTAGTTAAATTGATTTTTAAACTAAGCAAACCCTCATGCTGATGCTAATAAGTGCTTATGTAAGTATATAAAACTTGGAAAACTCGATAAATCGTCTAAATATCGTTTAAATTAATTCAATAACATAAGATCATTGAGATTGACAAAAGAGTAGAAAGTTAAAGATACTTGGGCGTTGATGTCTTTTGTATGAAAACCGTGATTTATATTACATTTTACAACGGGTATTGTTTACAATAAAACATCATTTATTTAGCACGACTAATAAGGTGATGTGGACACGAGGTGAATTATGTCTACTTTCATTGGTATAAAACCTACACAAAATCAGTGTAATTAATGACAATGAGTTAAGAGACTATATCTTGCCATTTCTAGTTGATAAATATTATTGCTTAGATTGTGTTTCTATCTTATACTAACTGACCCGGCCAACGTTGTTTTACCAATATACATGATTAACAGTGTTTCCTGCTATTACATATGTATAATACATATAAACCTTCATCTGTAATCATGTTATTTATTAAAGCAAACCGCATTAAAATCCGTTGTGTAATTTACATTGGGACGGACAGTAAGAGGTGACTTTATTTTATTTATAATATATTGATCAATACATGAGTATTGACTGTCTACCGGCATTTCAGGTTCCTGTGGGAAAATGTAATAAAACTGCTTAGGTAGGTTTTGATTTGACCCAGACTTTTAACTATCAGTTGAATCAAAATCAGCATATTATTCGTTTTTTATTGTGCGCAGAAGTAACAAATAAACATTTATAATATTAATAGGTAGATTTAGAATTTGATACAACAATGAAATCGAAACGTTTCTATATCAATGTAGACCAAACGAAATTCATGATCGACGACATAACCCAATTTCTTGTCTAACATCTGTTTTTACTTTCTTTTGTAACTTGACCCGTAGGTACAATATCTACACTATTAGGTATGTAGGTCTATTACCTACTTAGTACGTACTTATTGTAACTGACACACTCACCTTTACAATAATAATGGCGGTCACTTGTCAGTTAACTGTAAAAAAAAATCTGCGTAGGAGTGTAATAAGTATTATACATATGAACGTAAAAGTACGTAGTCAACATAAAAAAAAAAACAACGATCGTATCATATTTTTTTTAAAAGCCCGCGTTCTGTTTGGTCTAGTTCGCCATGCAAGTTCATTGTTCCATCTAGTGATGGGAGTTGTAAGGTCTTAACAGCCAGTCGATGGTTTCTTTTTTTTGCTGCCCGCGTTCGACCCTCGGATTTGTTTTTGTTCCGAAGCGGCTGGGCGCTTACGTCACTCTCGTACTGGGCCGGGATTCGTTGTTGGCGTTTGAGACTGGAGGTGAGTCACGAAGGCGAACGCGCGCAGTCGATAGTTTTAGTTGTCGATAAAAATTTATATTACTTTGCTATTAAAATTCATAGTGTGCCATGAATGTCTCTGTTTAAACCTCTGTGAAACATGCGTAATTTTATGTTATGCACGTATTTGCTGTAAGTATCTTACGACTTTTAGACAGTGCGTTTTACGTCCCTGAACTAAAGTAATTGGTAGTTAGTATCCCACATAATGCAGGAGTATAAATACTATTTACTCCTGATATTTACCATTGCTAACAAAGGATTGCTGCAACTAACAAAAGTTTATTGTTTAGTTTTAATTACCCTTAGCAGTACTATTAAGTATGTAATACGTACCCGAATAACGTACCGTCCGAGCAATTTACAAAAATATTATGTGTAAACATATGATTAAGGTTATTTCACTAATTCTGTCGAATTAAATTGCATGCGGTATTAAAATTTAATTAATAAACTTGTTAGTTATTGCCAACGCGTACCACTTTCATAGTTTAATCCGTGTGATGTTGTTTTCACTGACTTGTACCAGCTATGATTATAAATTCACTTTACTAAGACAGTTGTAAATTAGTTTCACAGTAAACTAGCAATTATATACACGGGCACACCATTTTCTCGCAAGTCAGTCATGCACCGACAATTCGTGCATTATTCTATCGAGGGTTGTGAAAACCATAGTAACGTCGATACTAAACAGTACATCACTAGAGCATCAACAGTTCGCCGGGGCGGTTGGTCCCGCACATCCGCTTTGAGCGCTATGCCGGCCTGTCGACACCGTAAAGAACCTTATTCGGTTTTATATTTGCCCCGTGAAAACTTTAATTCTAAATTCGAACGTTCAAAAGTTTTGCTGGATGGGAATTAATATTGTTTTTTATGTGTGTGGTTCTGTGAAGTGATTTTCATTAGTTTGTGTATGAAACATTGTTTGTTGTGGCTTAGTTTCTATTGTAATACTAGTGCTGTGATTCAACGTCGAACATCGTTAATTTGAAAGAGTTTCTGCATAAACGACGTAAGTTTATTTTCCTTTTAATTCAATAAATTTGGTACCTAAGACTATTTTGAGTCTTACACGGTTTTCACGAGTAACTTGAACTGCAGAAAATGGAAGTCGCATGCTCCGCGGGGGCTTCGTAACTCAATATTAAACAAGCACTGTTATTTTCTGAGAAAACCACAAGTCTCGGCAGATGGTACTATTGCATTATGTTGTGCCTAACAATCATTTCAATTGTCTTTGCTGATTGCATACTTGAAGCTGATTGGCCATGTCTTGTAGAGGTTCCATGCACTTTTTGCACTTATAGAGTACAATTGCAGTTAGTTTTATTGCATACAAGGTATTCTTTAATTGCCAGAAGTGTTTCATTTTCATTAATTTCTACGTTTATTGTACTCGGAAGTTCTACAAAGCATTTCTTTGTGTATATTTTTTATGGAAGATAAGCAAGCGCAAAAATATCATAGAGAACTTGTTTCTCTACCTTCGCTCACAATACTCTCTCTTTATTTTTCTATTGCAGGCTTTCATCCAACTTCCGCAGAGATCACCTTTTGACCGTACTAATGAACTGAGAAACTGTTAAATTCTATCGAATATCTCTATATATATCATAAAGCAAAGTAGCCTCCCGCTGTCTGTTCTTATGTATGCGTAGATCTTTAAAACTATACAACGGATTATGATGCGGTTTTCTTTAGTAGATAGCTTTTTTAAGGAATGTTTATATGAGTAATACTTGCAGCAGAGAAACACTGTTTATAATTAATATTGGCAAAACAACGTTTGCCGAGTCAGCTAGTTTAGTATAAAGTACGGATGTTCTAATACCTCTAAGCACATAGCACATAAAACGTGTTCCATCTTTTAGAAGCCAAGCGCTTCCTTTTCCAAAACACCCAATACCATGTAACATACAACATAAACAAAAACTCATTTCACCTGTCCCTTAGTTTATTTGTACATCATTTAAACACGGAGACAGGTACATGAAGGTACTGTAATGACAAGTACACAAGGTACAAAATTGACAGTTCTCCTTTTAAAATTGGGGTGCTGAATCAACAGTGTACTTGGAAGGGCGATGAAAAAAAAAACAACTGCATGGAATCGACTTCCTTCCTGATCCTGTTTTATTATGTCTTTATAGTTTTTTTTGTTACAACAAAAATTAAGCCTTTAGTGACCGAAACTTGTGGTCGATTTGCAGATCACCCTCTCAGGTAATTTGCCTATTTACAGTCACCACACGACGCCATAACTATTATTATTTACTTTTTTCTGTTTATTCAGATAACCAGGTAATCTTTCAGCCATAAGGAAGGTTGCTTGTTTATTGTATCTCACTATCATTGTCATGTTACCAGATGTTTTTTATTTATTAACTTCACAATGAAATGTTGATGAATTAATGGCATATTACCCGTAGGAACAGGTATCTAACTCTCAGAGATACCCACATGGTTACACTTTATTACACATTACATTTCAAAACATCGGGACTGCCACTTTAGGGATGTTCCGTAATTTTAAGGTTCCGAGTACCTCAATATAAGACAGGTGCTATCATTCAGAACGGGAACTTGACAGGTGTTTTTGCCTTTCGGTAGGTTTTTTTTAAGGAACAGTTGTTTGAGTATATTTTTTCAGTGCCTTTGCCACATACTTTTGACATTTTACCATGACTGTAAACGAACTAAAACTGACATTGATGTCAGGTCTAGGAAAGAGGAACCGTCACAGATATTTATCTTTAAAAAGTGGCCACATCGTAACGAATAACGAATACAATTTGCATGGCGCGTCTATTTGACACTTCCTACCTCATACTCCTACTGTCATACTTTTAACGAATGCCAATTTTAAAACAGGATAAGTGACATGAACGGCAACTAGAATAGGAAAAACGTCTCTATTAAGCGTTATGGAAAATGTTTCATTGCTAGCACAGATGTGATTGGTATAGTCATTTCACAGTTTAACACTTACTTTGTGGATGGTAGTTTCATCTCCATATAGCGTATAAGTAAACTTCGTATAGTGTTTCCTAGGTACCTAAATAAACATTTCCATCAGGAAAACGTGACTCCGCGCGTGTTGTAAACAAAGTAAATGCCGAAGTGTACCACTGTTACTCAACACTGCATCGAGTGACAGCTTCGCCACTATAAGCTATAGCTTGTGTTATTTGATACTGCACTTTTAAGTGATATTGTATGTAGAGCTTAAATTGCTCTATATCTTACAGGAATATCAGTTTTTATTACACTGGCCGTCGTTATTATTACGTTTTGCCGCTTATTACTTTTTTCGTTCCATGACCACGGTTTTTGCGTTCAGCCATTTGCTTTTTTTTTTAATACAAACCCACACACGTTTAAAATGTAGAGCTCTGTACATAATATGAAGTGAAAAACGGAGTGTCTTGTATTAAATAATCGGTTTACATTTTTTTGTCTACTACTTGATGTTGTTAGGTTTCTGGAAGCCAGCGAAGGGATTATGTTAGGTCTTAACATTTGATACTTTTTACGTACCGTATAGGTATTAAATAAAGACATCGTGCTTAAGTTTGTTTATTATGAAAGGCACTGTGTGCTGTAAGCAGTAGCGAATTATGATGCGAATAAGTAAATTCATGGAAAAAGGGAATTGGGCTGTTAGTAAATAAATACGAATAAATTACACGTTCACGTTCAAAAACAACGGAAGCATAATATTCAAAAGATTTGGCTTTTTTCCAACCGGATGATCGCTGTCTACCATGAATTGAAACGGTAAAAAAAACAGTTCAAACATTACCACGACTGACCATTGTTCGACTGTGGTCATCTGTGAATGGTGCTTTTTTTACACTCGTCACTTGCTTCTAATGAAGGCTAGGGAAACGGTAAAGAGCACACGTTTCCCGTGGCACTTGGCTTTTGTAATTAGATTTTTGTGGAGTTCACACAACACGTCTGCGGGCCTAGCACGCGCGTCAAGAAAGACATGACATAGAACAAATACACACTCTGATTGGCTGTTATGTCACGCTTCGTGCAACTCAGTTTGTTTCAACAAATCGCAGCGAGTTATATGTCTTGTCATTTTTCTCTTGGAGCGCTATGCTAGAGGGTCTGGTGCTATTCATGTCGTCAATTTTGCGCTTTAGCCACACTACAGCGATGTCCGCATGAAGCGTCTTGCTCTCCCGTTCTCAGCGATGTGTTGTGATAGAGAGAGTTATATGCGCTCCGAGCAACTTGCTTATAAGTTCGCAAGAAATAGCAGAATACGTGTACAGAACAGTAGCTGTAAAAACGTCGCTTAAACATGAAGATCGTAAGATGTTAGGTATCGTTACAAATTGTAGTTTATCTTTAGTACCGGAGCCAATTTCATTAAAGTATCAATTAATATTATGAGCAACTTCTCTCTCTCCATTCAATGATAAGCCATAGCATAGTATTGATGAGATAGGTACTTAGCTCTTGTCTATTTTACTAAAAAATAAACGAACATAATAATTGGAAGTTTATACTTACATTTAATAGCAGGGAAACACTGTTAATAATGTATATAGGGAAAGTAACTTGCCCGGTCTAGCTGACCGGGAAGTGATATTTATCTATTCACGGATGTCAGCTTAGAATCATTTTCAAGAGGATCATACTGTGTAAACAAAACGTACATAATGTAAGTCTACATTGTTGTCTCTTATAATAAACAATCAATGTACATTTATGTAATCCCACATACCCACGGACGGTGAATTGATTTCGTAACAAGATCTATGCAAAATAAGTGTAGGTATGTCCTTACCGCCCACATTTGCCCAACTTTGGTAACAGATCCTTGGTCTGCCAACGAGCTCACTTACTACCAAGTAAAAGCCAGTGACCAAATTAAATTGAACCTTGCGGTCAAAGTAACTTAATAGTTTTAAGGTATGGCGTACAAGTCGGCGCTAAGTAGGCACAACAAGATTTCGTCGTAGGCAATGCAATTACATGGTTTAGAGTGCATCCAATGCGCTGACTCATACGATTCAGTTGCCTTAATATGAAAACAAATTATATTGTTAATTGTGTAAAGTGGATAAATAGCTTAGGGTTTTCCATTAATCACTGGTTAGGTAAATAAATATACCAAAACATGGTATGCAAAGGCACTTAGTAAATATCAATGACGGTTCACCAATCAATCAATGATTGCGGCGTCTGTGGCTCAGTTTGAAAAAGTCGCTTAAAAAATATTATCAACTTTTTCATGAACAAAAAAATCAGTTCAGGCGACGGGAAACGAAACACCGACCGTTTTTTTTAATCACTATGAACAAGCCACCATCCTGCCTGATGTTAAGCAGCGATGTGGTCTACGATGGAGCACACTTGTTCAGTAGGTACCTATTCACCCGCGACTTGAAGACCTTCAAACTATACTGCGCAGGAAACACAGACTCCGGCAAGTCGTTCCGGACGTGGACGTACCGTAGTCCTAGGGGCAGATGCATGGAACACTAGTCCACGCCGGCCGTCAAAGAAAATAATAATTCTTAAACTTACACAGGACAAAGAAAAATCACTCTATACTGCGAAACATACACAAGTCTCAGGTTTACTTGATATCAGAGCACTTATTTAGCTGCTACACGTGACCGCAGATGTTTCTCTAATCTTTGAACGTGACACGGCTCACTATACGTAAAGTAGGTGTCTAATCGGAAAACTCAAGAACGGTTGAATATCTATGTAGGTAGGTATAATTTCTGGAACAAATTGTGAATATATTGTACCTTTTTGTGCACCGTTCGTAGAGTTGTCTACGAGAAAGACATTGCGCGTGAATAAACATTTTTCAGTACGTTTTGAATATTTGTTAAAAAAAAGTTTAAGCCTGTTTATTTTTATTTTATCGAATGAAGTTTTTATAGAGACATTTATCCTTACATTTGCCGCATAAATATGTTTCGTAACATTTCCATGATTATTTTTTTTACAAATATAACACAACATGCATGGCTAGAACTAAACCGCTTATCTGCCTACTCCTTTGTCACTCGTCATTCAACTCAGACCCATACATCAATTATGTATGATCGTTACAAATGTGATCACCCTTAATACATAGGACATAAGAGCTACGAACGACATTTGATTTCTTAGGTATGTTAAAGTTCCAAAGATTACATTACTCAAAGAAGAAGGTTGTTGATAAACCTGTATGTATGTAGGTACATAAGTAAGTGAGTACAGATGAGTGATTTTTATTCAATATCGCACTTACGTCAAGCTCTATAAGAACTATTTTTCTTTTATTATCAATCCGCATGCTCTACTTGTTAAGTAACCCACGTACACAATAATTATTTAGAACCTAACCTTTCTTGAATAAAATAAAAAAAACAACGCGATTGTTTTTCTACAATTTAGACTTGTGTTGTTTTATGGATAATTATTCGTATAACGTGTTTGGATTGTTCAATGTGCGATTAATGTAAAGAGGAAGTACGCTATGTACGTATGAGCATGTGTTAAAGTTTACGAGCCATAATGTTATAGCCTGCCAATCTTATTCGCTTACACAATGTGATGTATAAAACACCAGCCAAGTGCGTTTCAAGTGACGCAATGATGGGGTTCCTATTCCTACTTTTATTATAAATGCGCGAAAGTAGTTTTTAATGTATGAAATGTTGTATAAGGTATGGTCCTTCTTGACGTTTCTTCTTCACTTACCAACCCTACAAATTTTATAGTTGAAAACGTAATTGCTTCCCGTTGTCTGACCTTCTGGATGCTTAGATAAGACGCAACGAATTTTGATGCGGTTTTTCAATAGATTTTGTATATTACACAACATTGTGTAAACAACTTTGGAAATTCTTTGATTTACTCTTACCAAGATCCTCACAAGCCTCGTGCATCATTTACATAATTAATTAATTAAAGCGCTCTTTTTTAGGATTCAATTGTGAATACGAGTTTATAATCTGTATTGTACTTGTGCCAGGTCGGGATGCCGGTCTCTATTAAAAAAAACTGGATTTACATTATAGGTATGCCCGTACGAAGTTACAGAAATCTAAATTAAACGCTCTTTGCGCTTAACAGTGGCCAGACGTCATGACGTAATTATAAGGGTTTGGATTCACTATGGAACCCCAAAATACTGCGCTATAATTATGGAGATGGTGCAAGAGGCACGTCAGGATTTTCGCAAGTGTACGCTTTCAATTAAATGGTGTAGTTTTAAACTGTATCGTTAGGTAAAGGGATCGTTACATTGACATTTTCTTTAGGACCCTTAATGACTTCGCCGGATCCAAGACAGAAACCAGGTTCCTCAGGATATAGTTCAATATTTATCTATACTTCTAATACAACTGTTCAGGGGTCATTTATAATAAAAAGAAAAATGTATGTATTTGTTTTGCACTGAACCTTTTATCATTCATTTTTCGGTTAGATACCCAAGTAGAAGTGAGTTGTTTAATGATCCTTAAACTTTCAAATCCAAAGACACTCTACAATGCTATTTACATTAGTGTTCAGTGAAAATGTGATTCTTAATTTCGTATAATTCTACTCATGACACTTAGCATAAACTTTCTCTTCAATATATTTTAATTAAATAGCTAATAGTATTACCGTCCACCATAATAGTTAAGTCTCTTTAGTAAATGTATCGTTTAAACCTGCGTGCTTCGTTGTAATTATCTATACTTGAATGAAGAGAAAAGATTTGCATTTTTATGATTGGTAATCTCAAAAACTAATGAACCGATTTTAAAAAGTTCTTAGTAAGTATAATTTTTCTCGCAAATCCCACGGGATAATAAATTTTGAAGTGTATATTAACATAACTCATAGGTAGAGATAGTAGCTACAGGAGGACAATCCTACATCGGCCAGAACGCTGATGGGTGGACGGAGGGTGCTCAGACCATCATGTTTCAGAGTTTCTGTCCACCCAACTAGGGAATAGGGGCATGAGTTTATGTACATAGTTATAAATAATAACACAACATTCACAACAAAGTCGTGCGTTAGAAATGGGTTGGTTCGTGAAACATACTCTATTGCTTTCTTGCCACGATCGTAACCACCCATCCGTGTTGCTTTCTCGAGATTGCTGATCCATCTGCCTAGTGAATAGATACTCGGATGCGGATCTCTCGCTCACTGTACTACCATTTGAGAGAGACAGGTGTGTCCGATTACATCGTAGATTAGATACACTGTCTCTCATATCGCTGAGCGTGAATGTAGGTATCATTTCCTTCTCTGAAGATTGATCATCGTTCCTTAAGTTAGATTATTCTTAAAGTAGTTCTTAATTGTATAATTGTGTTATAAAATATTTATTTCAACTAACACTAAATATTATTGTAATCTGTTCTGGTCTGGTACCTACGTAGAAATAATTATATTTGCTATATTTAGCTCTTCTATTTTTTTTCATGTTAGCTGTGTCTTCAATTTGTTTTGCCATATGAAGGCGTCTTTGTACTCCGTGAGTTGGAAGAAATATTACGGATAGGAGAGTTCATATTTATTCGCCTTTTTAACGTTATTTCATATCAAAGTAAATAAGCCAAATCGATCCAGCCGTTCTCGAGTTTTAGCGGTACTAACGAACAGCAATTCATTTTGTAACAACTTCTAAAAAGGAATTTGTCTCAATTCGACCCTATTATATGTTTTTTTTATGTTTATGAACCGATTTTGATGATTATATCTTTGTTTGAAAGAACATATTTTTAAAGTTTAGTGATCCCATGATGGGGCAGTTAGGGGGACTTAAAAATCCGCATTTAGTATTTGGGATTATACAACTGAGTTTTTATATTTATGTACCTATATATATAATCGCGCAAGTTTCCCAAAGGTGTGGCCTGAGATAAGGTATCTCAATTTCTCACGATCCACGCGTGCCACTTTTTTATCGGGTCACACAATGTATATTTACTTATACCATTTATATAGATTACTCAGTAAAAATGTGGTCAGCATATGTTCTACGAAGGCATCTAGACAAACCTCCCGTTACGCAACTTATTTCAAATTCGATTTAGGTTTCACTCAATCTCGGTTTTCTGGATTTATTACATTTTAAGCGCCTATCTATAATATAACAAATCAAAATTTGTTACCAAGCGCGTAACTCAACAACGCCCGAACCAATTTAGCCAATTACTTTTTTGTTCATTTTCGTTGAAGTCCAAGTAGGTTTTTTTTTGGCGAGAAAAAATCATATAATTGCCGAACCTGTACTTCTTCCAATACACACGGTACGAAGGCGACTTCCTTTGGTAAAATCAATGTTTGCCGGGACAAGTAGTGTCTTATTACATAATAATGTCAAATGATACTAGTGATTTTGAAGTACATATATAGTTTTCGGAACAGAATTCAAAATCACAAAACAATACTACATGTAAAAGGACCCCGAGTTTTCTAAGACCAATGGTCTTAGAAATTCTTTTGCAGCTTTACATGCAGTATTTAACATCTGACGGTCAAAAGGCTAAAATGATTTATCTGTGCCCATTTACCCGATTCTACTGTCGATACTTTTCCGTAACAAGATAATGGAAAACATGTGAAAAGAGGATTGGTCCAATTTGTTGTAGCAGGTAGGTAAGATAATTACGCGCTAACTTAATATTATGCCCTTGGCCCATTTGGCAATTCGTTATTATTTACTTAAACTGATCAAATTACTTCGCTAAGCCTTCATAATTAAATCGCAAAATGCTTCTTCTCGTACTTATTATTATTACCCTCTTCCACCCAGTAACACTGGGTGGAAGAACCAATAGTAATACGAAGTACCTGTTCGATAATAACTGGCAATTGTATTTGGTGATCATAATGAAAAAGGTTTTGTTGTCTTTAAAGCTTGTTTAATACAAGAAATGCGATTAGGAATTTCTCACATGGGCTGACCCGATTTGTTTATTTTATTTTATGTTAGCGAGATCGGATTTTTTCATTATAAATACAGATACACATTTATTCAGACGTCATGATTAATATATATTCCTATAGCCGTTGTACACCAAACATTACGTCATACAGATACTATGTCATTGAAGCGCCTACTTTAAAAGTAGCAGCAACGCAAGACCATGTAGTTTTGCTATACTTTTTTATTAGGTGTTCCAGTTGCTTTTAATGCGTAGTTCTAATTGCTCGTGCTCGCTATGCAGTCATTGTTACAAGTGTAATCCATTGCTAATCGTGCAATATAGGATTATCCACATACTATTGAATGTTTTTTTACTTTTCTTTTTATTACTTAATGACATGTTCTATTTTTAAATGTACTTAATAATGGGGTGTAGAGTCGCCTCGTCTGTCACTATACATCGTTGTTTACTAAGCAAGAATAAAACTATTTTAATTATAATTTACAGAATGGGGCGTGAGCTGCAGTGAGGCAGGCGAGGCGAGCGAGCCCGAGGCCGGGCGCATGCGTCCCGAGGACTACCGGCTCGTGTTCCTCAGCTCGGACTCGTCGTGCCGCGAAGACACGGAGGACTCGTCGTCCACCGCGTCGTCGGCCGCGCCGCCCGCCCCGGACGACTGCGACTGGGACTACTTCGAGCCGAGCGCGGCGGGCGCGGCCGCACCACCACCCCTCGACAAGAAACACACCACAACACAGCCCTGCCAAAAACACTGCTCCTGCGGAGCTGAACCGCGAATAGTAGCCGTGCCAGTTCCAGTGCCTGTCCCCGTGCCGGCCGCCCTCTGGGGCACCCTGCTCGCTTTCCCACAACAACCGCCCACGCCCATCTGGAGCACGTACCCGGGATTCCCCGCCCTCGATGCCGCCTCCATCGCCCGCATCACCTCGGCCGCCGCCGCCGTCGTCACAGCCGCCGCCAACGCGCTGCCACAAACAAAAACAATCGAGATGACCACCGTTGAAAAAACTGATAAGGCTATCCAATCAGAGGCCTCGCCCTCTATCGTAGTCGATACTCCAGATAGTGATAAAACAGATAAACAGTGCGAACCGTCAGTTGAGGCGGACGCTTGCGACGGTATCAAAGTCATCGCAGAGGAGGATTGCAATTCAATTCATTCGGATCAGACAGAAGTGATGCCAGATCATCTGGAGGCTGAAAAGGCTTTCGCTTCGTCGAATGAGTCGGCAGATTCGAGTGATTCTGAGGCGGGAGGAGCGAGGCGCAGCTACGACTTCATTGGCGGTGCGCCGCCCGAGGAGCCCGCTACTTCGGACGAGGACTCTGAGGATTCCGGAGGGGGAGGCGGGGGAGGGTTCTCCAGAGTGTTTGTCGTCAACCCCACACATTCGTCCTCTGACCTAGAGGATAATGCGGATAGCAGCGGCATTGACTGCGACGATTCATACGATAAGAAATCCGGCAGCCTAGAATTAATCAATGTTGAAGTAGCGGCGCAAAACGAAATAAACAATGCCATCGTGTCGGTGCTGGAGGACACTGACAAAACAAACAATCGCAATGACGCTGACGTTATTCTGGTGGAATCGACCGAGTTGAACACAGATTTCATCCCTTACAGAAATCGAAAACCTTCAGAGGGGACTTCAAAACGAACAAACTTCATGAAATTCTGTGATGAAAATATGTTGCAAAGTGAAATCTGTGAAACATTTAATAGTTTTAACAATTTGTCCACATCCGCACAAATTGAACCTAAAAATGCTGAAAATAAGCTAGATAATTCACAACATTCACCGCTTCAAAGTAGAAGTCAGAGTCCAGAACCCGAGAGCGAAACGAAAGTAAAAGTACAGCGACTCGACGAAGAAAAAAATACCGATTCGGAGGTTGAAACGTCGACTGAAACCCAGCCGACCCCAAGAGTGTCGACGTCACCGGAACCCGAACACAATACCGAATCGTCATCATCTGAAGTCGAGAAAATCGATTTGTTCAAAGGTATCGAGCGCAAACTTAGTGAATTATTGATGCAAGAGTCGAGCTCGGAACGACAACAAGAGGAGAAACTAGTGGCGCAGCCGGTTTGGTCCGCGGAGGGGAGCGCGGGCGCAGA
>SJJU01001640.1:0-65999 GCA_012932125.1 Conopomorpha cramerella | reverse complement strand
CCCCTTGTTATTGAGAAAGGTTAACGTAATCAATGATCTAATATTTCTCTTTTACAAATGGCACGGCCGCTGCCGCCAATTTCATTACAAAAGGAGGAATGTCAATCGTGGATTCCTCAGGATTATATTACCACGACCTGGCTATTACGGGAGACTGATGGGTGGCTGGTGATTCAACTGGGTGAAAGGGAATTTGCATTAGACTTTAGGCACGTAATTACGCTGAGCCCACGCTGACGACCTGGCCCTTTTCGGCGGAGTGTTTAGGTAGGTAATAGTTTAGCCTAATATTATTTTGTTAAGTTCGTTAACTAGTTGTAATTCAACAAAATTAAAACGTTTTAGTGTAAAGTGACGGTGTATTTATGAGGGTTAGATAGGCTCTTACTGAGCAATTTCACTAAACGTATTGAACATAACGTGATAAGTGGCGGGTCAATCGCAGCCATAGGATTCAACTTTAGTATTTAATAAGGGTCTCGTCACGATATTTTGCCTTCATTTTATGTTTCGGATAATTAAGTATTCAGAAGCGGATGTATACAATAAGGCAAAAACAAAAAGAAATACACACATCAAAAGTGTCTAGGGATCAAGTACATTTTAGAAGATTGCAATCAAGAATATTTTTTACAAAAACTGAATTCATAATTTATTCAAAATGTAGTGATAAGTCATTGATACAGGTATGGGGAATTAGGTAGGAGACCAATCCAGAAGATTCGATTGATTTAAATTAATTAGATTTTTTTAGAGCTGAAAATGATCTTGATCCCTAGACACTTTTGATGAGTGTATTATGTTTTAGACGTCCCGTGATTTCACCCGCGTAGTTTTAGTTTTATCATAATTACAAACTCTAACAATCTGTACAGACGTTGTCCAATGATACAATGCAGTTTTTTTAGTGTCATCCTTTATACTTAGTTTATTTTCGGTTCCCTTTTTTTCTTTTGTTTATGTTTTCACCGGTTTCAGCTATACGATTATAGGTGTAATAATAAAGGTGTTATTCGCAAGCGAGCTGCCGATTGCAACTATCAACATGCATCTGTCGGTGGTTGGAAAGAATTTGAAAAAACCAATGTAATCAGTATTCAGTGGAATAGCACCTTAAGGCCTATTTCAGAACTTAACCGGAAAAATTCAGTTTTGATAGTTTTTACTGCCCGATTGGCGCCGGAAAAAAGACGCATCACGTCAGCGCGTCGTTTGCTTCAACCGCTGCATGTGCAGCTCTGAAATAGTCCTGAGTAACTAATATCCTCTGTACACCGTAACTGAATAAAGATGTAAGTATGTACTATTGTTGTTACTAAAGAAACTGTTACGAAGTAAACAACAAGTAAAGTCAACAACTATAACTCAATAAACGAATCAGAGCGGAAAAGTTAAGGTCAGTTAGAAAAGTTTGAACTTTGTGCAAACAATGTATTCGTGAGGTACAGGTGCTCTGTTGGGAATACGAAAGGGAATGGGAGCTGTCAAGTATGTAATCAAGGACACAGGTAAACGATCACTGGCAGAAATGCGTATCTTTTTTCTGTAAGTGCAAAAATTTCATTGATTTTTACTTAAAAAAATAATACCACACTATTTTTTCCAATGACTGGAAAAAATACTCTATTGATCTGTATTTATTTTAAGAGCATGTAAAATGGTGATTTATTTGTAAAAAATAAATATACATTCATGATTATACTGTGACTGTGTGCAATAGCACAGTCACAGTAAAGTTCTTACTAGTACTTTAAAAAGACTTCACACATTTTAATCAATTCCGTAGCTTCCAAAATATGTGCGAACATCATTCGATATTTATTACGATATAAAGATAGCACTATGTATGATTTAGGCAATCATGCAACATAGTATTTTAACCTTATTGCGTGCTTATTTTAAAAGCCATGTTTATTTTATATACTGAAAATGAAGTCGACTTTACAAAGTACGTAAAATTGACAATGGTAAGAATGTAAAAGGCACATTACACTCATATGATAGCGATAGACACAATCATACGTAGTCGCCAAAATTACACGCTCCTGCATATTTTTTTTTAATTAGAGACCTAGATGACCGTTTAATACTTTCGTCAAATACCTGCGACGACTTTTTTTTTCATTTAAAAGACTTTATCTCACACCTGGCACGGACCTAATTGAGTTACTCATGTTGAATTCCTCCCATGCCTGAACCTTTTTCAAACAACGTGGAAGATCAAAAAGACAATTTATTTTTGAAATTGTCCTTTTGATATTTTTACGCACACGCATGCACCATTATCAATATTAAATTCTTAATTAAACGTATTTTTCAATATTTAATGTTTTTTAAATAAAATGTAGCTTCCTCAGAGGTGTGGTAACACAGGTATTGAATGCTTCAAAATGAGGTAAGGATTTAAAAACGTTCGCATTTAAATACTCGTAAAATATGATGATGAGATTATAATAATCAGCTACCTGCTACGGCGTAGCAACCGACTACGGACTACGAGCCGTAGCACAATAATACTACAGACATTATGGTGTTTTTCTTTATGTCTAACTAGCGAGTATAATCTCCTTATATTAAATTAATGATAATAAATCCGCGTATGCGCTAAGTGGATATTTTCACTTTCCAACGGTGAAACAAAGACATATTCAAATCTTCCCACTTTGTTTATACCCTAACTAGTGGACTCGACAGACGTTGTCCTGTCTTAACTATTAATATGAATATAATATTAGAATAACCTCCAGGGTGGCCTGTGTCCAGCAGTGGATGTCACGAAATAATATAAACTATTCTATCTCTCAAATTGGACGAAATTACATATAAATGGCAACTTTTGTGAATATCGGTAGCCTTGGTGAAGAGTTAATTGGGAACAAACATCAAGACACTGGATTTTTATAAACTAAGATGGACTCCCCGCGATATCTTGTTGTGATATGTTTTGTTACGTAGCTGTCCTGCTTCTTAGCTGTCACCGTCATCATAATTTTACAACAAATAGACGTACTTTGTAGGTTTACCCAGAATGTATGGGTAAACACGTTATCCCGAAGTATAAGCTGTATAAAGTTCCATTGAAATCTGCTCAGTGGGATTTGGGTGAAATTGTATCAAAAAAACATGCATACATACAAGCAAACATCCAAACTTTCCCATTTGTAACATAAGCAGTATAGATCTGTACAAAATGCAATATTATGTGCAATAATTTTAAGAGGTTCCTGTCCTATATCCCTTAGAAAATCTCTCGCTTCGCTTGAAATCCAAAGAGAACAAATAAGAAAATATACATTAATAAACATTGAGCACTTTACCCATCCGTCCGTAGGCTTTAATCCATCCGTCTTTAATCTCACGAGGTTTAATTCCCAAAATGGCGTAGTCGACAAACAAAATGCCCACACCTTACTGAGCATACTTAATTCAAAGTAGCAGGTGGTGCGCATACCCTAAGCTCTATTGATTGTAATTTTTGTTTTGCGATTATTATATTTTATTTAATAATCCAGATTTCGCTTTATTATAATTTTCCCCACATTATATTATTTTTCCTTTCATGCGAACTTTCACTTGGCAATAAAATAACAAACACAACAAAAAAATAATCAGCGAAGTCTGTCCAGCTGTTCACATTCAGCGTGTTGCCGTAAACGGCTCAAGCTTCAGGGAAATATGGATTTATTTTTATATATATGATGATCATGACTAGATGACACTAGTAAATGTAGCTTTCTATTAGTAGAATATTTTTTATAATCTTTTGGGTAGATCCAGAGAAAAACTACTACAACCTGTTAAAAATCTATTATATAATTAGTATAGCCAATTTCAACCATTTATACTAATTTTCACAGGGAGGTCAAACGTACAAATAAAACCGAACCGCAAAATTTACTTCGAAATGAAAAAGTTTTGAGAAGAATACAATTCAACAAGTAATTAAGTTAAGTGCGCTGGGCAAATGTTGATTAACTTCTCTAACGAGGACAAATTAGCTAATACACTTTTCACGTTGGCCTGAACTAGATGCTCTTGTAATGTTCAACTTAAGTTAGTTCAGCATACACTGGTCGTGACGTATATTAGAATAGGTACTGCTTCAGTACCTGTGATTCAGTGGAACGGTAATTACATCATCGTTACAAATCTCGGAGGGAAAATCTCAAAATATCAGGTGGCACTTCTACTTTTTTTTTGTCATAATAACCACCGGAATTTCACTCCGCATTCTAAATTATACAAAATTACCGGCCGCCGCCGCTGTTCTGCAATTTTGCGGCGTCTGCCTTATTAAATATGCTTTTGTAATTTTACTTATACGTAGGTATTTGTGACAGTAACGATGTGATGCAAACGCAATATTATGTTGGATTTTTCAATGATTTGAATACCTATTTGGTTCGTTTTTAATGAGGTATTTTTTTAAATTTAGTTTGCTATTTTCTCATAAGATGATGCTACTTGTTTCTATGACGAACATCAATCAAACCCTCTTTGACTTTTTACAACAACTTCGGTCAACAACGGTCGGATACTTAACTTGTGATTGAGGTCGCGGGTTCGAGACCGGCTATGGGACTCCTTTTCAGAGCCTATGTACGCAACGCAACGCTCATACGGTGAAGGAAAACATCGTGAATGACACCTTGTAATGGTTTTCGTACATCACAAGGTGGGTCACCCTCTGCCACGTTGGCTTCAATACGCTTGGTGAACTGTGGGCATATTGTCTTAGCAAGTGCCTCTGCCTACCCCGCTTAGGGATTAAAAGACGCGAAGTGTATTTTTTTTATTTACACTGGAAAAAAGCTATATAAATATAGGTTTACTCTGTTTTACGTCTGTCTAGACGGATGTTCCAAAAACGGTTAAATTTTGACACATTTTAGGATGTAGGTAAGCAAAATAGGTCGAGCAAAAACTTTTGTGAAGCGTGAGTGTGTAAATGGCGTGGCCTATTCCACTGGTATTTTAACTTTTTTATGTTATATTTTAGTTGTACAACTATTAACAAAAATAAAACAAAACTGTCAACTGATTGTATTGACGAATGTTATTTAGTTGAACAGGGTTGATTTTATACACTCGTGAACAAAATTCCGGGCCTCACATAACGACTAAATATAGGATAAACTTTGACATTAATTTTAATAAAACAAGTCGACATTTATGTTTCTTTAAAAACTGTATGCATTGTCTTTAAAAAAAACAATTTTATTTCTTGAAAGCCCGAATAAGGCTGCATAAGGACCCTCTTCGTTTCCATTTCGTTTTATGTACATGTATACTATTACTATAATACCATTTTTTTATCTTGTAGTGAATAACAAATTGTTACTACTTTATGGGTAAATACTAATAAATATCGTGTTTTTATTACCACTGCTTTGTTTCTCTTTTTCTTGATCTGTGTTAAGTGCTTTGTTTACGTTTGTATTCCCTCATATGGAGCAATATCCAACGAAACAAGAGTTGCATGCCAAACTTTGTAGCTACGCGCCGAAAGACCCTTGTTGGACTGCGTTGGGGATTATTTTATGAGAATCGTTGTAACATAGTAATGAAATGTGTCCTTACAGTAAATATTGTTTTCAAATTGATTAAAATATTCCAATATATAAGCTAATTAGCGTAAAGTGTCATTGGAATCCATTCAGTTGTTTTTGCGTTTACATATCCAAACCAAACTTTTGTGTTTATAATATTAGTAGGATTTGTCTGTTTTTTTTTATAGAAAAGGAACCCATATTTATGGTTATAGAACAATTGGTTAAAAATAACTCTGCACGAGGAAATAGACACTCGTTCCAATGATATCGCAGATACAGAGGTTGTACCTTTTCTGTCTCACAGTCCGCCTGAAACGATATCTTTTAGTTCATTGCGTTTTCCGCCTATTAACCGACCTCAAGCAGTTTACATGGAAAATGGAAATAACCACAAATCGACACGAGCTCTGCGAATGGCGTCACACACATTCATATTTACACCCACGTACAGTCGCCATGAACCTGGACTATCACCGTAAGGTTGAAACTCCTATGAATTTCATAAGACAATAAGGTTCATGTTATTCTTGTCACAATATGAAATATCTACCTTAGTGATGTTTTAGTCACACAGGAAGTGTCTACAAAACTGGTAGACGACTTTCAGTCGTTCGACTTTGAGACCACAGATCTTTTACAGTTAACATCTCCAGATCTTTTACTGTTATCTATTACCCGTATTTGTTATATTACATCTAGGAGGAATAAATAGGAATAAATTTTTGACAGATCTGACAAAAAACACTCTCACTTGAAAAGTTCCCATTGTTTCGTTGTGTTTCTAAATTTTGAAGCGTATGATATAGAAAGAAAGAAAGAAAAAGGCATTTATTCGTCCAACACAGATTGAACACCCAGTTATAAAAACTTATCTAATTATGACGTTAGATAGCACAGTAAATGACATACGGTAAACAAAACAAACACAGTAGGTACTAGGACCTGAGGTAAACATACACATATACTTGCAATGTTGAAAGTTCAGCAGACATGACCCGTCCAATTTCCGAACCACAACGCTCGCAAGCCTGTGTCAAGCGACCAGCTCAACCAAGTTAGTTCTTTTGAACCCGCCTGAAAGCTTCTAACTAACTGCTATCGAGTTTATATCCTAAGTGTGAAATTTTCCCGAGTGGACAAAAACTAACGGTGGATAGTTATTCCTACTAAGTACTTAGTAGTCTTATCCTTCCTTTCATTATCAGCCCAGCCAAGTTCCGGTTTCACTCGGGCCTGATTGTCCATTGGATTCCTAATATCATGGCTTACCTTTATTAGTAGAAATATGCCATGTACTTCATAACATTGTGTGATAATAAAACGGATACAAAAACATACTATATAATAGGTATGATAATAATAATAAAAACCTCTGATTGAAAGAAAGAAATAAACATGAACGAACAGTATATTCCTTGCGGCACAGAAACAGTTGATAGCGCTACGAATATTTTTATACTATTTTGAATCCTCAAACAAAAAGAAAACGTTGTACGCACGTGTAGGTAGGTAGAGACGTTTAACAGGCAAATCCACATACATATATGTACATATTTCATCTGTGAAGATTTATTCCTTTGTCTTTCAGTTCCCTTCGCTTTTGAACGGATTGTACAGAGGGTTTGGAGTAAGTACTGTACAAAAACGAGCACTCCTCAAGGGGTTACTCGAAAAGGTTTCTGCTGACAGTCACTCTCTTTATCGTGATCGTCAGCTGCTTTCATCAAAGGTCAAAAGAAGTCACAGTTGTCAGAACAAAGGTGGAAAAAAGGAGGTTCTCAATTCATCCATATTTTTTTATGTTTGTTGCCTTAAAACTTTTGACTGGGTGAAATGATTTGGAAGATTTTTTTTATTTGAAATTTATTTTCCCAATTTATATTTGGTTAAATTTTGACAGTGCCACGTGTCCATGAGAAAACCCCAAATCTGTCAAATTTTGATGGTTGAACTCTTTTCTTTTTTCTTTAATGTTATTGTTCTGTGAATATGCATGAAAAATTAACACGCAAACGCGTTAAGAGACGATAGCATTCAAAGCTTTAGGACTCAATCATATTTATAGATTTTTTGCCTGCCCTCCAGCAAATGCCAGTCAAGCGTTATCCCAATGAGCCGGAGGCAGCCTTTTGAAAAAAACAAGGGACATAAGAAACCTACAATTTCGAGGCCACCGCTCATAACTAGTGAGGGAAAAAAAATCGCGGTTGAGTTAAAGTTTTTACACATGAAAGACTCCATTTCCATTGCCAATCTCTTCTGGACATTGAGTTTATGTACAGTTAAGTTCGTAAATATCCGCACACAAAAAGTTACTTTTTGTGCTTTATTTAATTTTCTCTTCATTACCAATTCTATATCGATATTCTAATTCTTTTAAACAAAAGAAAAAGCTTCTTATAGCACTTTCGACATTTTATTCATATGTGACATTCATTACATAACAAGAAATGAAAAACCGTCATTAGAAACAAACTCTCTATCATGAACGCATTATTTCGACAGTCTCTTCGAAAGCTGGAAGTAAATGAAGGTGCGCTAAACGATCCAATAAAAACTGGATTAATGTCGAACATAACGACATATCTTTATAGGTATGGCGTTTATTTATCAATTTATTTCGGCCTCTAGACGTCGCCTCCGAACGATGTTTTCTTAGATAACAAGAGCGATTTGTGTACCGCTTTTTCATGGGAATTCAAGTGTTATATCCTTAATATCGGGAAGCGGTCAACCGTTTTGACGTTGACATAAAGTGGGTTTAGATTAAGGTGCCTACTTACTACAATGTCTGAGCGTTTCAAGGAAAAATACAAAAATAGATCATAATCCACACAAAACGGGAAAAATTTTAATCACCTTTTGAATAGGGATTTCAGTCTGTCAGTCAGTATATTTTATTTGTTTTAGTTGACATCACGATAAAATCGGAACGTATACACATTGATTAACTTTAAACTCAATTTATCCGGGGCACATCAGGCTAACTTTAGTTACAATCATATATGTACAGTAGTTTTTTTTTTGCTCATGTTATAGGGGCTCCATCCTGTAGGTATATCTACATACATTATTTTTGAGCAAAGGTACTGTGTAAACTTCGGCTTGTAATGGTATTTCAGACTCTCCCTGTATATACTTGTATATATTATGTATATACTTGCTGCACACGGAAAATCCAATTTCTTGTTTCCTTTTAAACAAAACTCGTCGGAAACTAGCAGATTTCATTAAACTTTACAAATTAACCCACTAACTAATTTACTGCATGTATTTCGGCACAACACGAACTGATTTAAAAAGATTTACCGTTACCTTACGTAAGTTCGTAATTAACACTTTCGGGGACTCTCAAATTCTGAAAATGCAATGGTAGTTTTTCTTTTTCACTCGTTTGCTACAGATATACCAAGTTCTATTAACCCAATAACGCCCAGATGAATACTTACTCTTTAATTGGTTTTGACTTTTACTACCAAGTAACAGAGTTTAAAATAACTTCCCAGTCTCCAAGTGCAATGGATGCTAATCGGTTAAAAATGTTGACGAAGAAAGTCACTATGCCAAACATCAACTTTTCCTGGGAACTTTATACCAGAAACGAAAAAAAAATTAACTTCATATCAATTCACCGATCAGCTGATTGCTGCATTTGTTTTGGTTTTGAACCTAGTATCCCCAAGGAATAAAGTTCCTTGGGGATACCACCCACCATTTTGAATTTAACCTTGTATATTGTAGACCTTAGTTTTGTGTCTCGGGTTAAGGGCTCCCACACAAAACCAAGGTGCGATGCGATACGCTGCCGCATCGCTAGAGCGATTCATGTTACGAGTTTACAGATATTTGCGATGCAATTCAAATTCGCGGTTATGAGTGGGAGCCCTACAGAGAGCTTAGATTAAGTTATAGAGAGCTTAAGTAATATTACTAGTTTCCATATAACTTAAGAGTGAGGACATAAACAAACAGTTTTTTCCGGACACTAATCTTTGTGTCTACTCTGACTGTAGTGTATATTGCCATATTAAAACATCGAATTTTCGTCACAACTTGATGGTATTTCTTAATTCTTAGATTACTATATACAACATTGACCTTGAAAGCAAACAAGCTGGTAGAAAATTTTACATAGTCACAGCGATCTTTGACTGATATAGTAAAGTTAGCCAATATTCCAACGATTCGATAGAGTTAATTCATGTTATACCTGAAACACTTACACTGCCACTGACGACAACCCTAAATAAGTTCAGACCCGATACTTATGTATATGACACTAATATGTACGCAGCACGATAAAAATAACCACTACTGTCCCTCACTGAGTCCATGTAAATGGAAGAAATCAGTTTCAGTCGTCAACACTAACGTCAGTGACTGACTCCGTGTGATTCAGGCACTAAGCAGTAATGGCCGACACACCAGAGAGTGAGAGTCCACAATTCAATTTATTGTCAACTTAACAAACTTGGACAGAATTCTACTGAATATATACTGTACAAAGGGACACATATAGGACTCTAAATATAACTTAAACTTAATGCGAATAACCATACCCTTCCAACGGCCTATAAATATCAGACATCTACCATAGGTCATGCCATTAAGTTCATATTTGATTAGATGAGTGCTACATTTCTAGTTGGTTGCTTTAACCCTTTTGGTCTCTATAACTTAAGTGATTAGAGACAAAGTAAACTGTACAGTCTTGATTTCAGCTGGCCTTCTGTCTTATGTGATGTCTAATAAATGACAGCTCAATGTATAATTGGATAGAAAATTTATCAATGATTGAGTCAATGTGCGTGCAAAAGCCAAAATCAAAGGACAGCTGCAGGAGTCCTTTGATTCAATTACGTTAGACGATTTTGTGTAAAATGGAAATACGTAATGTAGTAGGAAGGTTCACGTCTACTTATAATAATTTTCCGCAAGATTTGAATCACGTCACCTGATCTCAAATTAGGATACCCTAGGTACCATTGGTAGATTTCTATAGCTTGAGATATCTTACTTCTTCTTCTTCCTAATATTATACATGCGGCAGTTTGAATGGATGTTTAGATATTTGTGATTCTTTCATGCAAAAACTACTGACCAGATTTCAATAATACTTTACAATAATAAAACTACACTAGAACGGGAATAAATTGAGGGTAACTATTTTTTATTTCACTTAAATCAATTAAACGCGCACAGACATTGTAACTCAATGTTGTTCACCGGGTATAGGTAGGCGCGAATATAATGAAAGTCAAGCTTGATCTTTGTTATTTTACTCGACGTGACTACGTCGTGGTCACGAGTAGAGTTAATTTGAGGGGGCACCGTTGACACCGTGGGGCTACATGCATTGCATTTTACAATGATGCATTAAGCATGTTGTTAGGAAACGGAGACTAAGGCGAGGAGAGTATACGGAACATTACAAGTATCAGTTTTTAACTTATATGTGATATTACACATATTATGTAATCGCGTGACATTCTCTAATATTTACACAAATAAACAATACTTACAAATAAAAAGAAAATTGAACATCAAGATGGTAATAGCAGAAGTGGCAATAACCCGCGACGGCCATCATAAGTGACTCACTAATCCATCCTAATCATAAATCCATACATTCCAACTAAAAAAACCTACTAATGATAAAAATAATAAAATCTGGTATGGCTCGCTCTAATACAACTATTTTCCCAGTTGTACCGCAGCCTCAGAATTTCTTATACGCGAGCAACTCCTTTAGATGTGTGCGGTAAAAAACCACTGGTCTGTAAACTGCGGCGTTCCTAGCCGACTAGAGATACCTTCACGGATTTTACTTTGATGTCATAAAGATGAATCTTTAAGAGGGTTTACATTATAATCTTGTTAACCCAAGTAGAGTTCGGACAGTCCGGACTCAGCCAGAACTAATACGCAAGGTCAAATAAAAAATGACAACAAATCTCGAGAAAAACATGTCAACATCAACTCGTGATTCCAAACAATTGGTATATTTTTGTTTCATATAAAGTGCCAATCAGCTAATCGGTAAGTTTTGTATGAAGATGTGGTTTTTTTTTGCCGCCTGCCAAGCGTGGCATTCCTGCCCAAATTATCATTGTAATCATTAGGGCCAGTCAGTACCGCTGCTGGACGAGGGCTTCCCTCATATCATGTGGCTGATGATGATGGAGTATCCACGAAAGTTAAGTTTCATGAATTAATTTATCTTATCCTTTTACAGGGTCGGCCTCATATGTCATGTCAGATCTTTCTGTCATCTATCACATAAATTTACATCCACTCCTCATTTTTCACAGCCTCGTTTACGCAATTAATTGTCTTTTTACGCCTTGAAGCTTTGAATTCAGTGTTGATTTATATAGCAACATAGATTTTCACTAGCTGTACCACGTGGTATTACTCGCTGTTTTTTCGATCACGTAAAATATAGCTATATGTTTGTTACCCAGGAACAATTTAGCTTTCGAATGGTGAAATCCGTCCAGTAGTTTTTTTAATTTATTCGTTAATAACCTCCGTAAAATAATACACGTCTTTTGTCTTTATAATATAATATTTGTACAGATGTCACCGCATCCGGGTAAGTACCCGAACGAACTGCATCTAAATTACTAAACTCCACATTTATGCATTGCAAATAAATAACTAAAGTTTGCACCAAAATGGCGATTGAATGCGGTGTTAGTAGCAGGTCATAAAATGCCATTAAACACTACGCTTTTCATTTTCAAAATATTATTCAGAACATCAACCGCTATTCAAACCTCAATCCGTGCTATAAACCGCTGTTTTCAATTAATGTTTTAGGTTCGTAGTGTGTCTTGTACCATGGTTGACCGCGAGAGTTGTTCTGCAAATTTATGAAGCATGAATACTAACTGCCTCTGTTTTACAAAATAGCGTCGCAGAAAACTGTGGCATCAAGCTGACTGGGTATCTTATTTTTGCTGACAGACACAGCTTAACATGCTTGTAGGGATTTTTTCTACAACGGATATAATCAATGTCTTTACTAGCCGTAGAACCGATGACCGTTGAGGTAAACGAGTTCTCGAGTGGACACCAACGTCCGTCTCTGCAAACACAATGTAGGACGCCCTCAGGCTAGATTCGCGCAAGATGGCTGGCAGAAGCTCTATGCGAAAAGCCGAAAGCAAATCACTGTGGCGTGCAATTGGAGAGGCCTATGACGGGCAGTGGATCATATTCGGGTCCGATGATGGTGTTTTGTCAGTAATACGTGGAGGTAACAAGTTTTAAGTCAACGCTGTTGTTGTTCTCTCTAAAATATTATTGTTGGTAATACGTTCCTTTACTCAGCCAGCCGCCCTAGCAAAGCGCACCAAGAAAGGCATGACAAGACATATCAGGCACTGTGATTGGTTGAAACAAGGTTAATCGCACGATGTACAGCCGATCACAGAGCGCAATATAATTAAAAACTATATTTGTGACCCGGATTTTATCTCACGAGTGTATGTTGCTGTAAGTTTAAGGAGAGCTAAGGAATATTAGGATGTGAAAGGCATAATTGAGCGAAGTGCTACTCACTCAACTCCCTAACCACCTAAGCCACAATTGGCAGGTTAGAAGTGATCTAGACCCATTATCATACCCCGAAAGGTTCTGTCGACTCCATTAGGGATCTATATCATATTATCATATTATTATATCATATTATCACTCAGACCAAACACAACTCGACTTGCAGGCCACGTAGCGCCCTCGATCTTTTTCTTTCTAACCAATATGTATGGAAGTTGAATGCACTACCTACTAGTTGAGTTTTACTACCAAAATTACAGTTTCGATCCCGAAGTACAGTCGTAAGGGACAGAAAAAATATCTCTTGCTCTTTCACTCCTGAATATTTAACATCGTTGTCTCGTTTTATTCTAAACTTCAGTTTCGGATTACAAGGCTAGTTGTTTTTGGTCTATGTATTATGCACACACTTACGCACTTCAGTCACAAAGCTGAGTAGGCACTTCACCAAGTGTTCACCACGTTGAGGTCTGCAGTTTCTTTCTTTTGACAAACGACAGATTGGAATCACGGATTCTCTCAGCCAGTTCCTTTTTGCGAAATGAAAAAATGCAACGTCTTTAACTGTAAGTTGTAGCCTATTATTTCATAAATAAAGAGAGAAAACGAAAATGTAGAAAAACACATTAAACTTGTTTTGCTTCCATTTATGATTTTTACTGTACATTATCCCTGGCGGAGTAGATCTCTAGGAGGCCAAGGTCATGATGTCCCTTAGTTTGTTACTTCTTACAAAATATAATAAAATGAATAAACTGTGAGCACACCTTTTGGTGTGACGTCATGTCAGGTGCTCAATAAACCTTTTAACAATGTATTCTAAGAAACCCTTACGTAGTAGCCTTTTCCAACCTGTCAGTGTCATTATTTTATGACCCAAAGGAAAACGGGAGATCAAAAATAATAACGAGTAAGTTACTTTTGTTCATACTATCAAGTATATACACTTCACGCCTGTCTCCCGGAAAGGTAGGCACAGAATACTGATATCCATTTATCAGTCCTGACGTACCCGTCATCTACATTCACACACACGATCTCCGCTTTCGAGCACTTTTCACGCCACCTTCCGCCAGGACATCACCAATGGTCGATGACTCGATGTATGTCCTAAGTTATGTACAAGTTAATTACTAACATTTTTGTATAATCACACGTAAACACTAGCCCCCTTGCCAATAAACGCGTTGTCACTTATACAACGGTTATTACAGGTCTACTTGAACTGGTTATTCCGTATTTGACATACTACTGACAAGGTAAGTTGAGCTTTGTGTACCTTCGAAAAAGCAATTCCGCCATTATAAGTAAAGCCCTAGGATTTTAAATTTTTGACCACATATCTATTATCGTATTACAGTTGACTATTTATTAGAACATTGAGTTTTGGATACGGTTTTTTACTGTTGCGCTTTTCGTTTTCAGTCAAAATAAAAATAAGTAATTTATTCGTTCTGCAAATTCAAATCACGTACAACAATGTATGGAGGTGATACATGCAACGCATTTTAATATAGTTTTTTTATTCTTATAAAGTGAAATATTGAACGCGCCTCAAAAACAACTTCGTGTCACCGTTATCGACTTCTTAAAAAAAAAGGATAGTATTTAAACGTGCATCAAAAAAGTCTAACCTAACCTAACTAAAATAATAAACTGTACATCAAAATTACTAACTTGCACACCTAATTGCTATTCTGATGATAACTTTGGCTTTTTAGGTGTGCAAGTTAGTAATTTTAGGTGTGCAAGTTAGTAATTTTGATGTACAGTTTATTATTTTCCAAAAAAAAAGTCCATGCTCATATTCGCTCATTTACTGCAACAACGCGATATTTCACAACAGTTTGTTATTGTGAAAAGAATCCTTAGTAATAGTAATAAGATTGTTATTTCAACAGTGTCACATTTTGAGATGTCGCGTTGTTGCAGTAAATGATATTGAATACTCGTACATATGTATTTCATCAAGTTCAAAAAGATTAACGAAATCCCCGCCAAATTCTCATGCGAGTCAACGCGTGACAAAACATAATAATGGCTTCTAATTTGATGGAGGATCTTGTGACAGTTTTAATAAAAGGAATTGTCTCTTTCGAACATTCCCTTTTCACACACCTCCCCCCCCATTTTAATTTGAAAAATGTATACCGTCGCTTCAAAAAGAAAGCGCCCCCTTTTGTATTATAAGATGAAAGAATACCCTCTGTGTATATAATGTAGGTATAATATAGGTATATGAGAGCAGGGTAATCGTTTCTTTGTATCTCGTTGCGTGTGTGAAATATTTGGAATGTGTAATTCCACAGGACGTTTGGGAAATGAAAACGCTTTTGCGTGTTTAAGTTGAGCTACTGTTCAGGACGATCTATCAGGGTTTGAGGTTCTAGTTAAATTGGGTCAGGTTTGTCTAAGGACACAATACTGGAGATACGGTTACTAACGCCTCAAATATGTCTACAATGTTGATGACTTTTAGAAGGTAGGTGATACAATAACATGTCAACTTACCACTTCAAAATTTTTGCACAGCCTAAAATATAAATTAATTTACTTTATCAAAAACACGCCTTCCTTTTTGTTGTTGGTCCCTTTTGGTTTGTCCCGTTTCTGTGGGAATTCGAGTATAAAATAAAACAACGTCCTAAAAGATTAATGTTATAAAATTTTCTGCGTACTTTTTTTATCATTGATATTTAAAAAAATGGAAATCATTGAGGGAAGCCTTCCGTTTTTTTTCGTGAATAAATAACAAATAGTCACGTTTACGAATTTTCGCATATTAGTACACAGTATGTAGGCTTTTTGTCAATAGTTTTCTCTACATATTTTTATTGTCAGTAAGCGCGTGTTGTTTCAATATTAAATATTTATGCATCTCGAACAGAAACAAGCATTGTACAACCGAAATAGGCTGACGTGTACGTCGTAAAAACATTGAAAAAGGGTTGCATTCTGTTAAAGTGATATATGAATAAATAAACAAAAAAAAACTCCAGCTTGAAATCCCAAAGGAAAAGATGATAGGCGTAAGATCAACTCTCAAAAAGCAACCACTCACGTCTAAACTCTCGTCTCTCATCTGTAAATTGTAATGCATCTTCAAATAGGTAGGATACACGCGAAATCGTTGTACAAGCCCTTTACCCCAGATTCGGATTTAGAAAATAAATAATTGCTTACATTAAGATCACGTACTCCATCCCGATCGCAGTCTCCCCCGGATGGATCGTTAAAATACCTTGCATCAGCACACTCGTAACGGTTGTCTCTTAACTTCGGATTCGGATTTGTACCACTATTTACCATTTTTTTATATGCGGAACGTTGAAATAATGATACCTGTAGAGTTTGTGCCATATATCCATAGGTAGTAGACTCATTTATGTACATGCCTAATATTTTCGCAATAAAACTTACCCTGAGAATGCCTTTAGTCTTGTAAACTTCTGTGGTATGCAATTTCACATAGATTACCAACCGGATATTATTATTTATTTACTTTTATAGCTTGTAGCAAATACTGTATGTTGTTTCACATGTTCCTATGAGACAGGAAAGGGATTCAGTAAATAAAAACATTAAGTTAATTCTAAATAAATGAAAACTAATCCTTTCCGAAGATTTTTTCTGTTCTGTCTCCAAAACTTTAACGCACGTATCTCCCGAAGGCCGTCGTCGTGTCGAACTCACTAATTGAACTAAGTTACGTAGTAAGTATTCGGCACATATTCAATAAAATTTCCACCTGGCTAATCACATACAGCTACACTACATACCATTAAATAATAATAATCATACCAATGTCCGGAGCATTTCACATACGGTCATAATCATCACGTCAGAGACCCACTGGCGTCCATTTTTTATACATAGGCCACCTCTAAATCAATCTTGTGCCTTCTTCCATCATTGTGGATCCAATGTCTTTACCGTCGTATCATCTGACCACCTTGTCAAAAGTCACATACCGTTTTCTGGCTCAAAACTAGAAAAACTTATTTCTCTGTATTATGACCTGTATTCTGAAACTTTCCTCAAGTACAGACCTCTGCTCAAGAAACGTTTGTCTTGCTCTAGTTGTATTTGTGTAAGCAGCACAAACTATGTTTAAGTAACATCTGAGTACAGACTATTGTTTTAGGATATGGCTCTAAGAGTGACAAAGATATACTTTTCACGAGGGTGAAACCAACCCATAAGTGCCTCAGTTCACGACAAGATCGCCCTAGAGACAGGTGTTTCAACCACTAAACCTTCTATGTCGTCAAATAATATTATATGCAACAGCTTTTCGTTATGCTCCTCGTAAACTAGGCGTAATTTGAACATTTCAAAAGTTCTAGCACCCTAAACTGCTTTTATGTCTTTCGCTTCGGAAATCGATATATCAATCTACCTCTACTCTCACGTTCCAATGCAGCCCACTTTTAAATGAAGATCTTCAAAAACTAAAGGCCAGATTAGACTGGTGTACCATGAAGTCATGTGTCCTTTAGCGACTGACTTTCGACTTTAACCCTTGACCCAAATCGAAGTGCACTTTCTTGAAAAGCGTAATCGTAGGCTTTGATACCGATATTAAGTGAGCGCTACGGTTTAAGGAAAATTATTATTGCGTTCAAATACCGTCAAATTGAACCATTTATGCCGATTCGAAAGCCAATATGTTAGAAGAGGACGGCTGGAGTCATTCGACCGAGAAAATGCTTTAGAAAAAGGAATTGGTTCATAACACCCACATGACGTAATGCCCTTCGAATTACTGATTTTCAATACATACTCGCATACAAAAGGAAAAGGAAAACGTCCCGGAACGTTAATATCTTATGTTAACATTTCAAATGAAGAATCATTGGTTAAGAGTAGGGAGGGGGGGGGGCACATGCCACACGCCAATGTGATAACAATTTATAACTTCTATTTTCCTCAGTTGAGCGTCCACAAAAGTTAAATAATGGACACACTCCACAAAAAACTGTCCGTTTGATATGAATTGATCTATGACCGAAAAGTATAACGATTGTATATGAAAGTGTTGCGAATAGCTCACTAGAGGAGCTTACTCTACATAATAAGTCATACCATCTCCGTACTAAAAATTTACATGCGAAAGTAATTCTCTCTGTCTGCCTGTCTCGCTTTCACGCCAAGACTACTGAACCGATTAAATTTAAATACAGTTAGAGCCTGAGAAAGGACATAGGCACTAAATAGGGGGTGTTATATGTTTTTATGAAATACTGAAACTATGCGAATGAAACCGCGGGGCGTTCACTACATACAATACATCTTTAAACATTTAAAGATGTATTGTATGTAGTGAACGCGTTTGGGGTGGCGATGGGGGTGGGTAAGTTGTAGTAAGAAGGATGGATCCATCTTGAGTGACTCACCGAGATCAGCGATGAAATTTCTCAAGGGTGCAAGGGAACACTTGCACTCTGCCTCTAAGACGACGGTTGCGGGTACGATTCCCATCATCATGATCAACCCATATTCGTCTACTGCTGGACATAGGCCTCTCCAATTGCACGCCACTGTGACTTGTTTTCGGCGTCTCGCATCCAGATTTCCGCATGGTAAACTGAGGTACTTCTGCTATGTATACGTCTGGGTGTTTTATTTTTATTAAACCATGCATGTCAATTAGAGAATGCTTTTATTATAATATTTGTATTCACGAATCTGCTGAGGAACAATTAATAACTCTGTGAGAGCGTCTATGGTCCAGTTGGTCGGACACTTGACTTGTAACCGGAAGGTCCCGGGTTCGAGTCCGGCTACTGGAGGTGTACCAGTGGGACTCTTTTTCAGAGCCTATGTACGCAACGCAACGCTCGTACGGTGAAGTACAACATCGTGATGAAACCCGCATACCACAAGGTGTGTGAACCCTATAACGGCGATGGGCTCACCCCCTGTCACGTTGGGTTAAATACGCTGGTGAACCGTGGGTACTTGCTTTAGCAAGTGCCTCTGCCTACCCCTCTTTGGGATTAAAGGCGTGAAGTGTATTTTTTTTTATTTTTAATTAATAACTCCCTCCTTTACCAATTTTAAAATAAATATAATGCAATAAAATACATGCCTTCCCCGCTTTTGGAATTAAAAGGCGTGAAGTGTATTTATTAAAAAGTTTTATTTTTTATTATTTTTAAAAATACATTTATTGTGTACGGTGCGACATTTTCTAATTACCTATTGGGTTTTGTATTGAATCAAATTGTTCGACTATGAGTACATAGTAAAATCACAATAGTAGGCGGATAATTACTATCAGCAATCATAACTGTCTGTTCGGAAGTTTAATGCTCCAGTTTGACAAAACTTCTGCACGAATTTGATAACAGTTTTCAAAGTTTGAAGGAATGAAGTCGTCAAGTGAATCCCGGCCCACCACATTCCACTCTCTGGAAGTCCAACTTAAATTATATATATATCTAAAACTAGCTGTACCGCGCGGTGTTACTCGCATTTTTTTTCGTTCCTTCGTCAAGTAGCTTTTATTCGTTACAAAAATCTATCCATACAATTCTTTCCTCCTTATAATATTATAACAAATAATGGTTTAATTTCGACCAAATTTGATTACCATAAAAACGGTTCTAGTGAGTTAATCTTAAAAGATACTGCCGTGGACCTTTTTTAGATCATTTCGAGAGAAATCATTCTTTCATACATTCATATATTTTTGGTATTTTGAACCGTTTTCGCAGCGCACGCAACGGAAGCCCTCAAGGATGTAAATAATTAAATAATAATTTCCCCCGTTTTTTTCATATTTTACATTATTTCTTCGCTCCTAATAGTTGCACCGTGATGTTATATAGCCTAAAGCCTTCCTCGATAAATATTTTATTCCATACAAAAATATTTTTTCAATTGGAACCAGTAGTTCCTGAGATTAGCGGGTTCAAACAAACTCTTCAGCTTTATAATATTAGTATACATAAGCAGATCTTGCTAATCTGGGAAGTAAATATAATGCATCTTCATCCTTTCTGATGATTACAGACATTTCACCCCAAATGACGGAAATCATTGGGGGAAGCCCTCGTCCAGCAGTGGATATCATGTGGCTGATGATGATTATGAGTTTCTTCCTGGCATGTTATAGAAGCCGGAGGATATTAGAGAATTTTACCAAATATTTATAATTGAGCGCCTGTGGTCCAGTTGGGCGGATACTTGGCTTGTAACTTGGTCGCGGGTTCGAGTCCGGCTACTGAACGTGTACCAATGGGACTCTTTTTCAGAGCCTATGTACGCAACGCGACGCTCGTACGGTAAAGGAATCCCCACACCACAAGGTGTGTGAACGCTATAACGGCGATGGGCTCACCCCCTGTCACGTCGGGTTGAATGCGCTTGATGAACCGTGTTCATTTGCTTTAGCAAGTGCCTCTGCCCACGCTTTGGGATTAAAAGACGTGAAGGGTTTTTTTTTATTATTTATTTATAAATGGTAGGTATATCATTTTCCAAATTCTTCAAAAGTTTCTCCCTCCAACCAATCTCAGAACAGTTTTACAATTTATGTTAGGTTACACAGTTCTTAAAATTGCTTTATGTCAGAACATTTTTATCATTTAGATTTAGGTTTGGTGATAATAAGTTTTCTCATTATGTAGTAACAGAATACCACAAATCCAGAGACTCAATATAATACGTAGGACTATTGGACATAGTATAAAACCCCGCTGAGTCCTTATATTAGTGAATACTACAATGAATTCAGAAACCGGTTTCTGATAGAAAAATACAGCTTATAAGGATTTATATGTAACATAATAATAACTATTTATTTACGCAGCGAAATATCTAAGAAGATTTTGAAAAAGCATTATTTCTTGCAGATAGTCTGATTCTCAAAATGAAGCTTCATTTTCTCAACGCTTTTAGTGACATAAAAAGGATTGGATTTATAAAAGGCCACGGTCTTCGATATCTCCAATTTCTTTTTGAAAACTGTCAATGCAGAATTTAACACTTTCACGTCCAGGCAATAGACACAATAGAAAATTTATTGTTATAACTGCTAATAGCCATTCACGGTCTGGGGACGTATTAACAAAGAAAAATGGTACTTTTCCATTTTCATCCTGTTATTTTATTTTCAACATATTCTCTACCGATAATGGGAAACTTTTACGGCACACAATGTGTTAATTTACTGGAGTCCGTACAATAAGAAAGCGTTTTAGTGACGTTGGACCAATCACGGCTTTGCTTAGCCTCGCGTGGTGCGATTGGTGGACGTCATCGTAAACTATTGGATCAACACTAAACGAATGGTTGTTTTCTTGCCACATTTTCTTACGTTTTAAACTAACGGGCCATTTTATTTATACTTACTGATTTTCAATCTAGGAAGCCACACACAAGCTATTATCTCGGACGTAAATATGACTTAGATCTCCTTTACTTTCATATCGACATACATGTTAAACGTACTTACCGTAGGCCAGCCATGAAGTCGGCGAAGATAAAGATCAGTTTTGGCGACAATTCATGTTCAATAAGATAGATTTGTCATATTGTGAGAAGTAAATAATGAGCCTTAATAGCTACTGACATTCATATGAGTTTCAACCTTAGGGTGGTAGACGAAATTAGTAGCCTGTACATGATAAAAGGGCCTCCTCAACCGTATCATTATTTTACCGTTAGGAAGCCATACGTTTCTTACACGACAAAAGCTATGGAGCTATTACATTAAAATAATGGGTTCTTACCAACAGAACTCCGATAGTGTAAACCAAATTGTAGAAAACTAAAATAACACAGATGAAATCGCTTGGTGTTATTTAAATAGAGATATAAGAAGTTTATATAAAAAAAAAACTAAGTGACATCAAGCCCTCGGGCTAGCCAAGTCAGCGGCGCTCAAACAAGGTTAGAAGCAATCTCGTCTCGGAAATATCATCATTAGAATCCTCCGAACTGTTTAACTCCGTAAACTTTTCCACTTAGCAAAGTAGGTACCTATGAGAAGAAAAAATTGAAACGATGTGGATTTTCCCGGATTATGTAGGTAGATTATTTTGTAGGGAAAAACTACTCTAAACTTATAGTAGTACCAACAATAAACGGGCTGTCAATAGTAAAAGGTTATTACAGGTTAACTGAAACTATATTCGATTGACATGTCTTGTCTGATAGGCAAGATCATATTTATTTTAGAATCGATTTATAAATATAACCAAAAGGCACAAAACAGAAAAAATCGATTCGAGCGTAACAAGACGAAAACAAAACTGGTCGCAAATACGTTTTCAGTAATTCATCATTTTTGTTTGTACAGAATGCCTGTGGGCATTGATGGAAGACTAAAAACTAGGAAAAAGAACTAAAAAGGAATAGAACGTTCAACGCTGGTATATAATGTCATCGCCATACTACGACTGTCAGTTACTTCCGTTCTAAATCTTGATCATAATAGTATACTATATTTGAGATACAATTGATACGTTACATTAAGTATCTTCGGAATAGTTTCAATTATGTAAATTAACAGTATGAAACTATGTGTAAGGTGATTTCGAAGTAACAATTTGATGTTGTCATACAATAGTTTTAAAGAAAAAAGAACCGACTTCAACCAGTACTAGGCGCACGACCATACATTTTTTTGAAAATTCCCTTCGATTTATCGGGTTTTCCATCATCAAACCGAGTTATCGGCGAACAAACCTATATACGATCCAATTGAGAAATACTCCTTTTTTAAACTTAAAAAGCACACTCAGAAAAGCACAACAGATTAGATTTTTATGCGAGTTGAATGTTTTTTTTTTTCATTTCTGGACATTGGCACCGCAGAAATGCACTCAGTAGAGTCTACAGAAACAGTTCTTTGGTTTAAAAGGATGTCCATCTTATATCTATGCATGCATACATAAACTAACGTATCCTCTTAGGAGGTGAATTTACTTTGCGAATGGGTATAAACGAGTTCGGCCACAAGGAAATGCAATTTCTCGTCAGCCATAACAGTGTGCTGAATTAATTTTAACACAAAGGAAAAGGGGTCCATCCCTAACTTACCCTTTGTTGGGTATGCGAAGCCTTTGGTGGCATAGTGCCTCTCAAGTTACTATTAACCTGAGCCGCTTTTCCGGTTCCACATATCTTTCATTCATATGTAAAATGGCTGAAGCAAATAATGTTAAAGCTAAAAAAACCGACTTTAACCAGTTTTAGTTGACCGCCGCTACGATTTTTTTTTAAATCTCCCATTGATTGCCCAGTGTTTGCCGTCATAAAAACAAGATTTCATTCTAATAAACATCTCCTCTAGTCTCTGCCTACCACTCTGGGAGACAGGCGTGAAGTGTGTGTATGTATGTATGAACATCTTCATTGAAATATCTCCTATCCAACAAAAACAAAAAGTCAAATTCGGTTCATACACGACCGAACAACGAACAAACATAAAGAAGCATATAATATGTACGGTCGAATAGAGATTTTTGGAAGTCGCTTAAAACAAAACAATACAATTTTTTTAACCGTTATGTAATCTGCACAGCTCAAGAACCTATATATTTGTTACTCACGTTCACTTTCATATTTTTAACCCCCGACGCAAAAAGAGGGGTGTTATAAGTTTGACGTGTCTGTCTGTCTATCTGTGGCATCATAGCTCCCGAACGAATGAACCAATTTCAATCTAGTTTTTTTGTACTACAGGTGTTTTACTGGCGAGTGTTCTTAGCTATGTTTGGTGGAAATCGGTTCACCCACTCAAAAATTATAGGGGTTGAAAGTGGGGATGAAAAATTTTACTTGAGTAAATATGTCCAAGTGGGACATCAAATAAAAGGGCACGACACGAACATTTAAAATCGGTTTTATTTAAATTTAGCAATTTAATTAATTTAATATAGCTAATAGCTGCTATGCCTCATGGTGCTCCACTCCTTTCCCATGGGAATATCGGTATATATTATGAGACAAAGTAGCACTATAAAAGAAAAAAAAACATAGAAAATCGTATTGCATTCATCATCATCAGCCACATGACGTCCTCCGCTGGACGAAGGCCTCTCCCAATGATTTCCAGGATCATTTGGGGGAAATGCCAATGATCGCCACGCTTGGCAGCCGGGTTGACGATCGACGTGATGTTGTGGTTTAACTCACAGAGAGCACACACTGCCCATCCTCTGAAAGAGGTCTCTCGGTCGCCTCTTACGACCCCCACGTCGGGATAAGTTGGGCTGGGATGGTGATACATGTATTCTATTCGTCACCACACGGCTATTGACGTATTGGCTTAGTCGCAACAATAAATACTTCACGTCTTTTATTCCCAAAGAGGGATAGGCAGAGGCACTTGCTGAGAAAATATCGACGGTAAACCAAGCTTATTTAATCCAGCGTGCGCCTATCGTTCGTATAAATAAAGAAATATTTTTCAACAACACACACATTGCCTTCATCCCATGTTAAGTAGATAAGCACTTTATGGAAATCAGAAAACGAGATATATTTACTTATATACATTTTTTTTTTCTTTTAAATCATCATCATCATCATCATGATTACTAATATTGTAAATGGGAAAGTGAGTTTGTTTGTTTGCTTGTTTGTTCCGCTTTCACGCCGTAACTACTGACTGAACCGATTGCTTTGAAATTTTGTATCTGTAAAATCTATTATTTAACTTCTATCTAGAGGTCCGGTATAAATAATAGCGTACTTTGTACCCCGGAAAAAATTGATGTTCCCGAGGCAAAACAAAAATATTCCTTTATACCGCAATACAACCGAAGTTCACGCGGGCGAAATCGCGGGCGGAAAGCACAATCAAGACACATCCAACAATTGCTTAAAAGCTCATAATCTAAGCACCTGTCAGCGGTGGGAATCAAACCTACGACCCTACGAAGCAGAGGCAGACATGCTGACCACTAGACCAACCGTCAAATATACGTAACAAACATCCAAAAATACAAATCTTCCCATCTTCATATTTTTTTAGATACAAAAAAACATAAACATTGTTACATAGTATAGTAATACTACATCATTCCCCAAAAAGGGTTGATGCCCACATTATAAACAAACGTGATTGACGTGTAGGCGGAGGGGCAGCCATCGCCGTGATGGAAAAAGGAAATAGTTGGTTACATCCACCGTGACACATCTTTTTGGTATGTTAGTTTCCTCTTCCGTTTGCCCTAAGAGTGATGTGTTGCATAAATTGGTTCCGAGGTCACTAAAAAGTTTTATTTTTATACTGGTAAGAAAAAGAGAATAGTATGAATGGATGTTTGTAACGATTAAGCTCAAAAACTAAAAAAACTGTAGGTACAGATTTATTTTTAATTCCTTCACCATTAGAATGGCTATATTTTAGACCGAAATTCCCACGGGAATTAAATAAAATGCGAGTAACACCGCGCGGTACAGCTAGTTACTTCTACAGGGATAATAATTACGTTCCTGAAATAGGTACACTCGACGTTTAAAAAGCACACATAGTTCAATACCGACTACAAAGGCATTTTAAACATAGACATTATAAAAATACTACGAAATTCCTATCTTTGTCTTTTAAGGGGTAAAACACACATAAAAAACGTGTCTAAGACGGCGTCGGGTCGCGGAACGAAACTTCGTGCTGTCTTTTCTACATTTTCAATAGATAATATACATTTTGTACGAACATGAATCCAAAGGACTTACCGACACGTCATCGTCTTATATCTTTTCAGTATGTTTTGACCCCTAAAAGGACAAAGACAGGACTATTATATGTATTTTTGTAGTGTGTAGTTAATTAAAATGAACTATTTTGTCACAAGTATAATAACATGTAATTAACGACAATTATCTATAATTATGTGAAAATGGTGGGGTTATTCATATTTTCCTGTATTAAGATTTTAATTGTGAAACGCTATAAATATTTCTTATAGGACCGTTTCGAAAAAGCTTCGGGAATCTTTGACTAACCTACTAAAGTAATTTTTGAATTTTACTTACTCCAAAATTTACTGTACCTATCAGTATTTTAATTTTCATTACCTACACGTCCCACAGACCTACTACGTATATACCCTAGCTTACAATTTATCGCGTTCTCTTTCTAATCATATTCATAATTTAATCATTCGTTTCGTTGCAAAAATAGCACATAACTTGGGTCGTCAATTATACAGTTAAATATCAAAGGAGCTAACGTTCCATATGGTTTGTACTTCAGTACAACCAGTATTGTAGAACAAAGCTGGAGCTTAGGGTCAGGTGCCCGTATTTGATTGAAATGTCCACATTCGCATGACATTAAATCACCTGTACCCCGACCAATTAGCGATCCCTAAACAGAGCACTTCAAAAATTTTCCGGCATTCTGTCGGTAAACAGCTGAGCCGGAGCCCGCATCATTGAACGCTATATTTGAATTTTCCCGGTATACCCGTCACTTTCCAGCTGTTTAAATCGTAATATGTGTGACAGAGATAGATACTGTTGTATAGTATATGAATGAATAAATATTGTTAGAACGATAGGGACCCCTCTCGCCCCGAGAAGCTGCGGAACGCAATCAATCAGATGAACTGAACCGCAAACCACAAAGGCCGAGATAAAGGGGCTTACCTCGCAGGTATGCCCACGGAAATAAAATGGATAATTACCTCTGGTATATTGAAAAAAAGTAAAGGTTTTCTTTAAATTACACAGTGACACGTTGAAACTAATCCGTGGCGATTCAATTAATTGATTGATTTAGGTGTAAGTAGGTCACCTTACGTAGTAGTCAAATGTAATATATGTATACTAGCTGTCCCGGCAAACATTCGTTTTGCCATAATAAGTCGCCTTTGTACCCTGTGTATTGGGAGAAATACAACTGGCAGGTGGATAAAAAATAGATAGTAGCCGATTCTCAGACCTACTGAATACGCATATAAAATTTGGTGAAAATCGGTAAAGCCGTTTCGGAGGAGTATGGCAACGAAAACTGTGACACGAGAATTTTATATATTAGATTAAATTGCCTATGGCGGCTTTATCTAATAAGTAAATTATATAATGTAATGGTCTTGGAAACATAGTTCGACTTGTCAATCTGAACAACTTTTAATATAGCGACAATGCTGGGTAATGAAAAAGTAACTTCTATTTCGATAGGAAATAGACAATTTTATATGGGGATGGAACTTTTTTGTTTCATTTCCACGCATTCTCTCCATAGTTAAATTTGTTCATATTGAGGAGTCCAACGAGGTTTTCAACGAGGAGGTCCTTTTACACGCCTTAGTGCACCTTGAGGTCGTGTGTACTATGATTGTTTGGCACAAAAAGAACCAAAATAAAAACACTACAGATATACAGTATAACACAAAACTAAATTAAAGTCAATTATGATTTTAAAAACAAATGTAAACGTCCCCGGTTTCAATTAATATCTTTTACTGGCCAGAAGAACCGGGATGTAAGTGGTATCATTTGAAATAGTCAGGGCTGACATCTAAGTACCAATTTAACATTAATATGACTTTTTCACATATTGTACAAAGGGTGTATAAGTTTTGAAACGAGAGATTAGAAAGGTTTTTCATAAAACATACTACCGGTAGTACCTACCTAGTTTCACTAAAATCATACCGAGTCAAGTAACAAAAGTAAATTCAAACACAGTTGATTCAGGTTTACCACCTGCCAAGCTGGGACTCCCGTGGTGAAGCTATTCAGCTCCGAGAAATCTCTCCACATTACATTTTGCTAAATTCACATTTAGCTAGTAAGGACCTACACAATGTCTAATTTTAAACTCTCACGACTTTGAATACCAAGCGAGCTATGCGGAGACATGGCTGTACCCAAAAGATTTCGAGCAGTCGTCCAGCAGGCTTCATCCCGGCAGACTTTCGGAGCCGACTGCGTTTTCTCTAGCCGTTCGTTGGGATTCATAGTTTACCAAGTATTCTTTTTTCATAAGCATATATTTCAGGCATAAAAAGTTTGTAATATTAAACAAAAAATTAGTAGTTCATAAACTTTGAAAACGAATAAATGTAACTGCTTGGTCTCTACTTTGAAATGTATGACAAGTCCCTAATTACTTCATAGAGTTTAGTTCACGCAATTTTCATCGACAGAATATTTGATTAACGATCAATTCAAAACGAACAGCTGTACTTCCACGAAATAACATTAAGTATCAGAGACTAAAATAACATTAATTATCTTTCTTACCTTTGCCATCTTTATAGAGGTGTTATGAAATTATTCCGACAAGGTCGTGTAATCGCATCAAGCTAAAAGAGAGTCGCGCTATCTCAATTAGAGCTCCTTTTGATATAATTACCGGAGCTCTAATCAGGCCTCTACTGATTAAATGTCTTAATTAATAAAAAAGGCAAATCCGATCAGCTCACCTTTAGCAGCAGCTGCCGTTTGCCGGGATTTTTATATTACTTTCGAATACGGGAAAATGAAATACTGGAGAAACGTCGCATGTGTTTTGTTTGTAAAGGAAAATGTAGAGAGTAAGTTCATACACATTTTTTTTTCTTCATTTCGTTATTTAGAAAAAAGTTCGCCGATTATCTAGTCTTCAATAATACTGGATACAATTCGAAGTAAAGATATATCCACATTAAGGAATTTACGCGCTGTAGAATTATATGGAGGACAAGGCGTGGGATGTTTAATAGTTCGTTGGATTGACATCATGACAATAGAATTAAAAGTTTTGTAATAGCGAAGGCATGTTTTCCAAGAATTTTAATAGCTTTAATTATACGGATACTGGAGACTTCTCGTCGCCGCGGTCCCGTTCGCCTTCTTATAGTTCTTTACATTATTGTATTATGTTACGAGAGCAACCGGACCATGAGGTACCGTCGTGCATCCCGGGACCGTTTGTGCAGGTGCCGGGAACCCCCACACCTTCGGCCCCGATGAACACTAGGATACCTCATACGTCAGGCAGGCGATACCGTAGTCCAATCCTAAGGGCCCGAAACTACAGAGCGAATTGATTAATAGATAATAAGATAATTAGGTCAGACATCAATATTGACAACACTAGAGGTGCTAGAGGTGACTTACAGAAGTTTCGTGTTGCAGGATAGTGGTAATAAATCAGTCGTTCCGTAAATAATTCGTTTCCTTTTTATACATAAATATCAAGACAATTATGGTGAAGTAGTTATTTTAATTAACATTATGTATAAATAGGTCTAAATTACAATGTGCCCTTAATTTGACCTCTGTGTAATGCCAAGATAAAAATAAATTCGTAAAAAATTAATAGTGATCGATCAATTGAAACTACCTAATCGTTGAAGGGCGACGAAAATACATAGTTTATATATATATTTTCGATCGTTTTACTACTCAATACAATCACGTGTGTATAATACACACATCAAAAGTGTCTAGGGATCAAGTACATTTTAGAAGATTGCAATCAAGAATATATTTTTCCATAATTCAGAATTCATCCATAATTTATTCAAAATGTAGTGATAAGTCATTAAGACAGGCATGGGGAATTAGGTAGGAGACCAATCCAGAAGATTAGATTTGATTTAAATAAATTAGATTTTTTTGGAGCTAAAAATGTTCTTGATCTCAAGACATTTTTATGTGTGTCCTTGACCTTACGTTTTACATATAAGGTATACATATGTATATAATAATACAGTATATATACATAACATGTGTACCTTATATTTATTATATATCATCCCAGGATACTTCACACGCGGTCACCAAAACTCAATTTTATTCTACATAATTTCAGGATAATACAGCTTCTATTTGACTACTCCGTTTTATTATTATATACTATGATATTTATACATTCTTACAATTTACTTAGGTGATATCACCAATTAAAAGCATGCAACAGTATTTACCAAATTATTGTCACATATAGATAAAGGTCACTGGGCAACTTAGTATGGAAACCATACCCACGGCCTACAGAAACAAAATTGGTTTGGATGTTTACATAAACATCCCTAGTTTACGAAAATATATGTCGCATTAATGTAGTGTATGGGAATCTGCCCAAAAAATAAAATTAATGTATAAGTAGAAGGAGGGATAATTCGACATTTGTCGATTATTTGCAACGGGTTTTATTTCAATTTTTTAACAGTTTAATATATGCAAAGGTATTTATTTTCAAGCGACCCAATATTGCTTCTCATGGGTGCATCGGCGGTATACTATAGATATTTTTTTAGAAACAACGTTCACACTTTTTTGTTATTAAACATTACAAATAAATGCCGTATATTTAAATTAACTCTTTCAATTCAAACCTAGACGCTTAAAAAATAGTCCTACGTACTTATTAATTTAATCCTATCTAACCTAATGTACCTACCTACTTCAATTAGACCTGTCACTATATTTTCCCTTGTATTCAGTGAATGTCTTTGTACTAATACAAACTTCAATCATTTTCATTTGAATAATCTTCTCGTATTATTATTAAATTCCAGAATAAAGACTTCGAAAATCGAAAGAAAACTTTGAACATCACACAAATCTCTTGTTTAATCTACATACCGTCGGGCCGGTTTAACGTACATTTCAGCAGGATCTTCAATAACTTTACTATATTAATTCAGAATTAGGAGTTGAATAAACGAAAACTTATAATTCATTCACCTTGTTTAAATCCTTCTGTACCTACATTATTTTAAGAGAGCATATTTTTTCCTCGTAAAAAGCTAAGTGCCTTACTAATAATGGCGGAATTGCTATTTCCAAGATACACAAAGCTCAACTTAACTTGTCAGTTGTATGTCAAATACGGAATAACCAGTTCAAGTAGACCTGTAATAACCGTTGTATAAGTGAAAACGCGTTTATTGGTAAGGGGGTAAGTTTATAAAAAATACACTTCACACCTTTTAGTCCGTAAGTGGGACAGGCAGAGGCTAGTATACGTAGCACGTGCTAAGCAAATACCCTCGGTTCAATAAGCGTAAATATCCCAACTCAGTAGGAGGTGACCACAACATCGTTATAAGGTACACACGAGTGAACTTATGGTATAAGGGTTTTATCACGTTGTTGTCCTTTGCAGTACGAATGAGCGTTTAGATACATAGGCTATAGAGAAGCCCTTTGGTACCCTCGGGTATCGAACCTATAACCCGATTACAAGTCTAAGTAACCAACCACTGTCACACATGTAAACAGTAAAGTTTAACTGATAGATTAGAATGCTAATTCTAATCTCGTGTCGTTACGGCGAATAGAATACATGTGTCCAGCCCAACTTTTTCCGCCTTGGAGGTCGTAAGAGGTGCCCGAGGGAACTCTCCAGAGGACGGGCAACAGCTCTGTAAGTTAAATCACTGCGATAACATCTCGTCTGCCAAGCGTGGCGAATATTGGCATTTCCGACCTTGGAATTATGGAAATCTTCGGTAATGACGGAAAGTTAATTAAAATTCCAATAATTTAACAGAAAATTCTAATAATATGTACTTATTTTTATAGCCAACGTGACATTACTCATTGCGAATGTTTGTCGTTGTAAATAAATTAATATCAATGCTAACATCACGGAGCAATGACCGGTGTAAATCGCAATTGAGGTACCACTAAGTACAGTTCAACAAGAATCTTAAGGGGTGTGGCTAAACAGTTTGGCATCCCTTTAAAGGTAGTGGGTGTTGTTTCGATGGCTAATTCCCCTTAAAATCACAATTTACGCCAAAAAACGCCTAAACAAAGAGTTTGAAACAAACCAATAAACGGAGAAATAAGGAAATGCCAGGAAATCACATTAAATATTCAGCACTCGTGCGCCAAAAGATTTTTGTCGAACTGTAACAAATTCGGGGTCCAGACGCAGTCCATCATTTTGTTTCATTTCATTCTCATGCCAGCGTCAGTTTTCCTTATTGCTTTTTTTGTACATTTAATTATCGCTATGTAAATAACTAATGAACAACAGTTGTCAAACGGTCAGACGAAATTGACGGTCTTTCATTATTCACTGTAGAGAAAACTCTGTATTCAGTACTTGTAAACTGGGCATGTAATGGTTTTTTACAGGCATTTGTATAATGTAACAGGTATTATTGAAGTGTTTGATTAACGTTCTGATTCAGAGCAACTACTTTAGAGCTTTTCAAAAAAACTTTACCGTCACCAATCACCAAACAATATTTTTGTTTACTAAAAGACCGTAATTTAGATAAAATTTTTAGATGTGAATAATATGGTACTTGAAATTCGTCTGAAAAATTACGAAGATGAGGAAAGTACCATGGAATCATATACAAGTGTCATGGCACGACTCTACAAAGTCAAAGTCAAAATCATTTATTTCATCGTTATAAGTGCTATAACATACAGATATACAGTAGCATAACACAAAGCTTGATGAACGTCATGTACTACGTATGCATCATTTATTTAAAATTAGTAAAAAAATCCGGGCTTTCATAAGAACTTTACCTCACCATAACAAACACAACAGCCGTTCGGATATGAGCATATTTTTTATATACATATATGGTGGTATGTAATAAGTATCATTCCATTTCATATAATTTGATACTCCATCCAAAAATTCTTAGTTTCGGATCTATGGGCGAAAATTTCGTTAACATCAGAACGGAATAAGCGACAAAAGTGTATGGTTTTCACACTATAGCATTTCTACAAACCAAAAAATACATACACTACACGCATAAGGCTCATCGTTCCTCTTTGGAAAAGGCTTTAAAAAGTATCCCTACACATTTAAAAAAGACTTAATAAACTAAATCTAAACAGCTAAAGGTCAATAACATTGATTAATCGCTAATGAAGTCCCAAGTCAAGAAGAACGTTTTAATTAAGTACATACCTATTTGTTGCGACAATGAAAGATCAGCTTATCTCAAAGACAGGGATTAAAGATTTAAAAATAATTGTAAGAATGTCCGTTTTTTTCCAAACATTATTAAATCTTCGTAACAAAAACACAACGCAATACTAAACTAAATAGAAGGATTATCAAAATCCAACCAAATAAAATTTACGACAGAAAATAAAAGTTAAATACTGATAATTCTTACTTGCTTGCGAATCATGGTCACCCTACTTGGTCAAATGTAATGTGACAGTGTACATTTATTATTCAACGAGGTAATAAAGATATATAAGGGGATATACCACGGCGGCTATGGTTAAGGAAAATGTATAGAAAAAGTTAAAAAGAACACATTATTTATTTACAATGGTTGAACGTGCAAGTCACAAATTACGTTAGGAATTGGTAAAAAAATCTCATGATTTCATAGTCACCCTGTACAGCGTGTAAATGGACCACGACAAAGGGTCTTAGAAAGGTTGTTGGGCTCGTGAAAATAAACAACATTTACTATGGCTACTAGGCTGGGAAACGAAAAAAGAAATTAGGAATATACAATTCTTTATACCGGGTGCTGAGGCTACATTGGAAAGAAACAGTTGTAGGGACTATCCACATCGATCATGCCTATAGTTTTTTTTTTATTGTTCTTTAAAGTTAAATATTGACACCATATTTTCTTTTACAATGGGGAAATCAATCATCATGGACACCCGCCGCTATGGGGATGGCGACGGGGTAGTGTCAAACTTACTAAACTACTCACTTCTACATCTTTTAGACAGTGTCCTGGGCAACTATTGGCAATTCTTCAACTTACGACCAGCCTCCTTTTTCAATACAGTAGATACCTGCACCGTAATTGAGACTCAAAAAGGCCGTCATTGTCGTCGTAACCCCCGTTCCTGGGTCCGTCCGTACTGAGGCAAACTATTTACGAAAATCGCCTATATTTTTACAACGTAATATAATTGCCCCTATCAACACGACAGTTCCAATTCACCCCATTTGAAAAACTAGGTCCTCGTGTCAATTTTCTTGGCAGTATTCTACTGTGAACAGCTGAATGTTCACACGGCACATTTTCGGTCGTGACAAAAACGCATGACTGCCAGTGGTATCCGTACGTAAGTTCTTTAACCTGTGCCTACGTCAGAGAACTAGATACCAGCATGCAATTTTTAAGGGACTTTTAAAAGGGAGCCTTTCTCATTTTAACCGAATATAACGCTTTTTTATGTTCCGTGTTCGACGATAATTTCGTCGTTTATGAACCGATAATGAAGATTTTTTTGTCATAAAGTATATATTTGAAAAATGATCTTATGATAACTTCTTTACAGAAGTTAAGGTTTAATGATTGCAGCTGGTCGAGTCATCTTTAAAGTTCCCCTCTATATTGAAACAGAAAATACAGGGGTACTTAAAAGAACCGTATTGGTGGGCGACCAATACTAATAGAATACGGTTCTTCCAGGAATTCCTGAAATTCCCACGGGAACGGGAAAAAACGGGATAAATCCTTCGTATGAAAAATCTAAACGGCTCAAGTTAGACGCTTGAAATTTTGGATGCAGGTACTACTAAACTACGCGAATGAATGAATCGCGGGGAGTCCACTAGTACACTATAAAAATGTATAGCTACGGTGCAAAGAACCATTCTGGTTTATTCCCGAGTGAACGGCTGCCACAAATCGAAATGAATTTTCCTCAACCTAAATGTGTAATAGAGACTCCTCTAACTAATCATTCTGACGTATGACTAACCTAGTTCGACTAAACTTTACGAGACGTGGGTGTGTAAGACTATTATTTAGACTTATAACTGCCTTTTTTATTTCCGCTAGTGTTAGCTAAAACACCTAGGGCCAAAATTGTTTTACTTTTGGGTCTAAATGAGACAATTTTCCTAGAAACGTCAAAATATTTCTTCTTTTCTCTAAGTTCGTATCTTTCCTTCAGTCTTCATCACTGTCAACTCGAACCCATGCTGCTAGGGTTAAAAAGTGACCCTAAGCATGAAACAATATTTTTAGGGGTATTTATTAGCAATAATAGCGATATAACTCAAATTACATTAAAATATCTGAGGAGCGTCTGTGGTCCAGTTGGTCGGACCCTTGACTTGTAACCGGGAGCTCCCGGGTTCGAGTCCGGCTACTGGACGTGTACCAATGGGACTCTTTTTCAGAGCCTATGTACGCAACGCAACGCTCGTACGGTGAAGGACAACATCGTGATGAAACCCGCACACCACAAGGTGTGTGAACCCTATAACGGCGATGGGCTCACCCCCTGTCACGTTGGGTTAAATACGCTTGGTGAACCGTGGGTACTTGCTTTAGCAAGTGCCTCTGCCTACCCCTCTTTGGGATTAAAGGCGTGAAGTGTATTTTTTTTTTTTTTACATTAAAAGTTTAAACCGGATACTACAGCGCCAAAATTACCCAAAGATTACCAGCTTACCTTCGTTATTTGTTCGACGTTTCGACACAGTTACTGGGTCTGATAGATAATGGTAACACCTGGTTTAAACTTTTAAAATAATGTTAGTGCGCGTTTCTTTAAAAAATACAGTGCGTATCAGATATTCAAATCTGAATAAGTATTGAGTACCTCTAAGAATATTGATGATAAGGGGCGGTAGAGAGTTTGCCTATAATTTCTCGATGATTTCCGGATGAAATTGTACACTTAATTGGTGTATTTCATGTGACTACTAAAACAACGAAATATCAACATAACCGAATGGTGTGTGTTCCTATGGCACCCCAGAGATGCAGAGGGCCTTGACAAGATCACGCCACGCCTACCTGTCCTCAGCAACGTTCTTAGCCTCGCTCCAGCTCACTCCTGCGGCACGCAGTTCACTCTCGACGGTTCGGCGCCATGACTGAACGGGAACTGAATCTGGCTCTCTTGCCGTTTGGAGGACGCCACTCGAAAGCGATACTGGCATTATTTGGCGCTCCTCTTCTAATTGCTATATTATTATGGCCTATCCATCTCCATCTCCTCATGGTGATTTCTTTGCCTATGGGAGACTGGTCACACAATTTCCATAGATCAGTATTGCGTATCGTCCTCGGCCAGTAGATACGAAGAATCGACCTGAGGGACTCATTGACGAATACTTGAAGTTTGTATGTCAGGCCCTTTGTCATTCTCCACGTCTCACAACCGAAGAGTAACACAGACTTCACTATGGAATTGAAGAGGGAGATTTTGATACACCGAGTAAGCACATTTGACTCCCAGATTAGCCTTCTACACAACATAACCGAATAAATAAATTCAATTATTGTATTTTTCTTGGTATTTATTTCTGTAGTTCTAGCGTACCATAGACGCCTTTATGTTCTTTGATAGAGAAAGTTTTAAACTATTTGGAAACACGTGTTAGTGGCAGTTACAGAATGTTGAACTTACGCACAGTCACCTATGTTGGCGCGTTTGCGAATTATTTTGACAGCTTTATTAATATTAAACTGAAAACTCCTTAATCAACTTCCGCGCAAATGTGTGTCATTACTCATTATGTTGTAAACGTTATAATTACTTTATTGTTCGTATAATACACATCATATATATTATAATCTGACCGCAACGCTATGCCTCGCCCTAGGTAGTACACGGGGAGGTGGGGGTGGAGGGAGATAGCTGCGTCGTCGTGCACGGTGGGCTGAACAACGACATAGAAGATTTTTATTTTTAAGTGTTTCTTTACTATGGATGAAAACGATTTGCTAGAAAATTCTGCTGAATAATTAATTATTTCCTTATGATTATCGTAATGCCAAATAGAAACTATGTCTGCAAAGAAAATAAGACACTTAAAAATCTAAATCCCTATATCTATGGCGGCCGATTTTCAGCAGGCAGCAACGGCTTTCCCACACCCCACCTCCCCGCGCAAGTCTATTTTACGTTAACAGAAGCATTAGAAACGTGAAGGTAGGTAAGTCACTTCTAGCCTGAAGATGTTAGCGACGGTTCGCTACTTGCGATGAACAAATTAGTCGGTAACAATAAGTAGCGAACCCGTCGCCAAATGCACCCCAAATTGTATAATAAGTATAGGAAAATGACATTCTTATAAGTTGTTTATGAATCCATCCGTCATGATTAGTCTAACTCGCGTTTTCGTCTTAATGTCTACTTTTCACATCAGTAAAACGGTAATTCAATATTTAACTATTTGAAGATAAGCTCAAGAAGCATGCTTTTGGATTCCACACCATCTATCCATGGGTACCTTGGTGTGCCTGGGTTTTGGGTTTCTCTTTAACCGACTTCAAAAACGAGGAGGTCCTCAATTCGGCGGTAATTTTCTTTTCTTTATGTTTGTTACCGCAAAACTTTTGACTTGGCGAACCGATTTAGATGATTCTTTCTTTATTTGAAAGCTGATAGCTCTCGTTTCGTCCCTTCTAAATTTGGTACAGTTCCTACAGTGGGATTCATGAGAAAACCACAATTCTATCAAATTTTAATGATTGAATTCAGTCCTTTAAAGTTATTCTCGTAACGTTTTTTAGGAGCGACTTTTGATTAATGTATAAAAGTTACATAAGATTATTCATTAGATTAGATTACACATAATATCAGATTTAATCTTATAATAATAGTAATTGTAAAAGTAAAAAGTAAATATACACAATAAACAGTTTTCATTAGAAATTTGGAAGCCCTTAGGTCCCATAATATCCATATTGCGCAATGGTTAAGTTTCACCCACCTTCTCACCCTCTCACCACCTCACCCTTTCTTATCCCCAGGGTAGGATGGATATTGTTTAGGCATCAGATTAGAAGATTTTTTTAACTTAATTCGCTAATTTGGTTTAGTTCAACCACATAGGACATAGAACATTTTTCATACGGCAAAGTTTAACAACTTAGCTTTTTAAAGACGCCATCATACTATAACGTTTTACAGTAGTTTTACGACTTTTTCGTTGGGGAAGGACGCGTTTAACGTTTTCAGGTTCAAGATCTTTATTGCTACTGCCGTTTTGTTGCACAATACTATAATTCTGTTCAGTGCTTTTATGTTGTGTACGTGAGTTCTTGTTGTGTTCTCAAATTGTACCTGGTGGAGCAATATTTTTTTCTTAAATCGCTGCGAATATAGTACCAAGGCTACATACCCACCTACTTTACTGTTTTCACAGAGTGAGGGTCAACGGCGAAAAGTAATAAGAAAGTAGCAAGGTATGTCCAAATTTTGAAGATTCTGTAGGCACATAACAGATTTTCGGGTTAAAAAGAAGGATAGGTAATATTCTGTAATAGGTTAGCCACTTTTAACTTGTAGTAGTCATTTTTATAACTCCAATGGGGAATTTTCTTCGACGTTTTTCTGACAGGTTTTAGAGTTTTCCAAACAAACTTTGTTTGGAAAGTATGACAGTAATGACAGTTCTAAGCCCGAAAATCTGTAAAAAAGACATCAAAGAAAATTCCCCATTAAGAGAATATTCCAGTTCACTCGAAAGTCGATGTCATTGTATACATTTGGTACAATACTTCGCTTTTCAAAAAGTGACTCATTCAAAGGTAAAAAATAAACACAATAACCATAACACTTACGCCATATAATTTGCACTATAGCTTTTCACACAAGGGCATTTTCTCCGTTGGATGATCTCATTTGCGAAGTAGTAAAGTGCCAAATAGTAGCAGTACCTAATAGCACTTTAGTAAATTTCATTTCTACTCATCGACTCAGAAAAAGTAGGTCATCCAAATATAGAGTTTTCAACTTTTCCTAGGCTATCATCTCAAACTATTTGTCATTTTTGCAGTTGTTTACGCTTGTCGTGGGTTTGTTTTTCTTTTTTTCAACGATTTCTAGAAACGTGTCTTACTGAATTCGACCGTATATATGCATTTGTATGTTTATTCGCGGATGACTTTGTCGATTATTTTTTGTTGGAAAAGAGATATCTTAGGGGTAGTCTCATGATAAGGAAATCAGGATTTGATAATGGCAGACCTGATAAGTCGAGAGGAACATTAAATCTAATGAAAATCGAAGAAGCCACTAGTAGGTACTTATCGAAGTCGGTTCACTTATTTTCTTGAAAAATATCTTGTTAGGTATTTGCGATGTAAAGATTGTACCACAATGATATTATATATATAGTTATGCAGGAACTGTAGTAAAAAATAATAAGCTCCATATATCTTTGTTGACGGTAGTACAGTTTTGCGGCGTCACTAAAACATAAGGTACAATGTTATTTTGTAACATCACTGTCATCATCAGCCCATATTTGTCCATTGCTGGACATATTCCTCTCCAATTGCACGCCTCCCGAATCCAGTCCACCTTGCCACTATTTTGCGACAACTAAAAATAAACCTTTTTGTCTATTGCCCAGAGGCCAGGTTCTCCGCCGACTGTAACCTAATAGTCATCAAAATAACTGAAATAATGTTATTTGGTAAAAAAATCTCGAATAGTACCTAAATTAACTACCAGTAACTTTATTCATATGGCACGAGAAGATTGACTAAGCAAATATACGGACCATCTCAGATGACTTACATAATATTTTACGTCGAAGCCTAGCTTAAATATCTCACGAATTTGATGAAGCGTATGTAAGCCCCTTCGTCGACAGTAATAATACCCCTATGGGAAGAAAAAGCTACATATCTGAATTTTTCCTAACAAGTTTTTTAGGGATTGTTTGACTAGCTGAATTTGGAATCTACTATTTACTTTAACTTTCTAGGAAGTTTCCCCGTCTTGGAACTTAAATAAATAAACGTTTGTATGAAAAACTAAATCCATTGGGCCAAAGATGACGGTACCAAACATTTTCGGAATGTTCTTTTTTTTTAATATTTTGCTCTTATATAGACACTTCAATAATCGAATTCGTTGGACCTGAAAGTATTTTGTAAAATATTTATTGGTTGACGATTACATTGAACTAGTGAAAATAAGCGGTTCAAATTGTGGGGCAATCACGATTTATATAACGCACAACCTATTGTTTAAACGTCTGCGGAGTCATCTCAAAACTCCAAATGGATTAGATTCCCTTTGACCCGAGAGCACAACAGTTTTGTCAACAAAATAATGGAGAGGTAATGTGGGGAAGTTTATGCTAGGTAATCCCAAGTTAGTTTCAGAGATTTCCCAAGCAGGCATTTCAATTTTCACAGAAGAATAAGTGGCGGATTAGAAGCAGAAGATATAGCGGAAAATCTGTGTCGACAATGATTTGATTCCAGGGTCAACTAAGCTCATAAGAAGCCCGCGAGCTGATTTGATCACGGCATACATTTTTTTCTCGTAGTCAAAGCGGCTGAAAGTGAACTAAGCATATTGTCAATATATAAAAGGGTGATCCAAAGACCTAATTCACCAAGAGGACCCTGAGCCAGTACATCCCTAGGCCCTCACGGTTTTACCCTCGGTTGCTTCCATTACCGTGTACATTTCTGCATAGAATTCAACCTCCCTACTAGGTTTCATCAAAGTCAGATCAATAATTTTTCGGTGAAGTGGTAACAAACAGATACAAAAGTTGTTATTGACGGCGCGTATCATTAATTATCCGGTCTAAAAACGCACGCGTCCAATGGTTTCATTCACCTGAGTCATGTCATTTGATTTGGGTTCAAAGCATACAAATTTTAAATGCAATAAAAGTTAAATGACACATTACAGTCATATGTCTGTTGACCGTCTCTGTACCTTGACTTCGTCTCACGACCTTTCTACCTTGATTAATTATGAACTGTTCGATTGTGGATTCGGGTTATTTTTACTTTTAAACCTATTTTTATTTGTAGTAAATACCCGGAGCGATTCGGAGGCGAGAGGTTTTGTCAAATATGTTATCTCTTCCAGCGGTGTTAGTAGTGTTACCCGCTAATATCTTTCATTCCAGTACTATACGAATTTCATAAATATACAGAATAATTAACCTCACCTCAAATTTACTTTCTGTACTTTTTACGTAACAAAGTTACAAACATGCACACTAACATCTCAAATTTCACTAACTTTCGCATTCATAATTATTTATGACGGCCAGTTATTTCCTAGCCACAATGTTGCCCGAGGCATAGGTGGAGCTAGGACTAATAGAAAAAATATTCTTCGTTTTAAGAAACGAACGGATTCGTTTAATGAGGTTAAACTACTTCTTCTATTAACTGCATTTTGGAGAGTGTGCTTTGGACTTGCATAAATTAATAGCTTCCTCGCGCTTTTCGCAACCAGAAGAACGGCGAAACATCATCTGTTTCAGGTGCATGAATGTTACATTAGTGCGAAGTGTCAAATTGAGGAATGGCTTGCCACAATCTGTCTTTCCTGAGCAGTATAGTCTCTGTACTTTCAGGTCACGGTAGTACAAGCGTCTAATAGACAAGCGTGCTTCATCGTAAAACATTTTCTCGACAGTAACATCATTTTTAAATTAAATAATATTTTTTAATTCCTACTTCCATAACCGTGAGATTTCAAACGCGTTTAGACATTTTCCGCTTTCTGCTTTCAAGTGGTATTTTTTCCGCTCCGCTCTTGTGAGAGCCTACACCCCCAAGCTGCCTATTTGTTCACAAACCAGAATATTAATTACGGCTGTTGAAGCCCCATCTTGGATGCAGGGTGATTCTAATTAGCATCTTGTAATTTGTCGTGTACCGTCTTGGGCAAGTTGGGACCCAGTCTCAGTTTCGTCATTGTCTGCTTTGCTTACTAATCTAATCAAATGCAAACTTTTGGACAAATGGTTTGCACCCCAACTGAATATTCTACCAAATCTTGTGATGGACAAAGTTTTATTACACACATACATACATACCTACAGTCACATCCTTAAACCCCAAAAGGGGAAAAAACAGAACCTTAGGATCACTAGGACCTTTTGGTCACATTTAGTATAATAAGGAGTTAATATCTATATGGGTCTTCAGTTACAGATGACTTCAGACCCTCATCATCATCCCATACTTGTCCACTGCTGGACATAGGCCTCTCCAATTGCACGCCACTGTGATCTGTTTTCGGCTTCTCGCAGCCAGCTTCTGCCAGCCATCTTGCGTATATCATCAGTCCACCTTGCCTGAGGGCGTCCTACACTCAGTTTGCCGAGACGCGGTCTCCACTGACTTCAGACCCTAAATAATCCTATATATCAATATCCCGTAGTCGGCTCCTATAACATGCCACGAAGAAAGGCAGCTGACGGATTCATTCTATTTACATTCCAGATCAGCATGACTTTTTTTATAACGCAATGCACTTAACACACATACAATAAAGATAGCCAAGATCCTATCTTCAGTTTCGGTCACAATTACCAATTTTTAAACTATGATCGAATGTACGCCAGAGCTTTCAATTTAAGAAGAGGGTATAGCAAAAATATATTGATGTAAAAAAAATACTAGATTTCGTCTTAAACATGCTACGTGGCTTAAAAGTATTCAGACTATTAAAGGAATTATTGGAGGATAAACAAATAACTCCTGAATAACAACAATATAACTTATCGAAACAAAACATGTATCACGCTTCGTACTCTATTGGCTGCCATGCAATCTGGTTGATTTTAAGCGAAGGGTTAGGCTTTTTACACAGAAAACTTTCCAACTGATGTTAATACCGCACTAAAATATAATCCCTTTGTTTTATCTTGTCTGTCATCAACAAAACCTATTTTCCTTATCATAGGACCAACTTTGCCATATCTTCTTTCAAACAAAAAAACATCAAAATCGGTTTATAAACGACAAAGTTTTTCGAGAACAGACATAAAAAACAAGCATAATACAAATATTGAATTGAGATCGATAAAGAGATAAAGTCGAAAAAGTCTTAAAAAGGATCGTTAGTTGAGCAACCCGCCCTTAATAACATCATCACTAATCAAAACATCTAGATTAATTGATCTCGACGAAAAACTTGCTTAGAATAAGTTATTAAAACAGCATTGATAAAAGTTTTAATCTTATTCACGCCGCAGATCCTAGATATATTCATGGACAGAAATATTAAAATATCTGAACAATTTTAAACTCTCTTTTGTCATGTAAATGAATGAAATTCGAATAAATGTAATTTACGGTACCCACCAGTTAATATAATCTCTCAATATTATTTATGAATAGCACCCGTACCATCAAGTATGAAAGTAATGTTGTTTACACTGTGTGAGAGTGACAGCGCTATATCACCAATCTAGCGATGTCCTTGTCCCATAACGTATAAAGTTTTACTGTTAGATGTCATGGAACGGCCCAAAGCTCCGATTTTTTTACCACTATACACGATTTTTTATACATTCATCACTTTCCACAGAAAGTAATGAATGTATGATTTTTTATACATTCATTACTTTCCACAGAAAGTAATGAATGTATAAAAACCCTACAGCGAGTAAAACGTATAGTCAATAGTTTGCTACATAACTGATGTATGACACCTATTGATTCCAATACACTACGTAAAAGACTACTATTATTTTATATTTTTCCGATAACTGTTCTACGATTTGTCTATCATCCGATGTCGGCTTGACGTCGATTTTTGGGCATAGTTTTCTTTTATCGTGAGCGTTACGTAGTACCTGAAAAATAGAGCAAAATGTTCGGCATCCCGAACATTTTTATATACGGCCAACCAGGAGCAAAAATTTCGGGTCACACATCATATTGTTAAGTACACATGACTGATCGGAATATCTCGCATTCGATGGGAGTAGGCTGAGCAAAATAAAATGCTTTTTAAAGACAAAAAAGAAACTTTTAAAAATATCATTAAGTTCCTGTCACTAGTTGTCTTGTATTAAATATTACCTAATTTCAGTGTTTTGTATAACTAAGCAAACCTGGCAGACGCTGCCCTGTCTTAACGATGAATTTAGATTTTTCTGGCAATTAACTTAATTTTTTCTTTCATGAGAACCTCCTCAACACGTGAAACACAACACGTGATGCCGTGACCAATTCGAATTTAAATTAAATAATATAATAATACACCCACTCGTTCACCACACATTCGAATGTCTATCACCAATCAATCCTTACCCAATCAATTACTAATCAATTGTTGTTGACCCGTTAATAATAAAGCGTTCGTACAATAGACAAAAGTACAATAATAATTTATCTATTTCCAGGCAACTAAATATAACCTCAACACGTGTGTCATACCTTAAATCATAAAACAACATTATTATAGAATGACAACGATCGTACCCCAAATGGTTTCGATGAACGAAACTGATTACCGACGTTAAGCATGGACACCCTTTGGTTGGGTGACCGCCTTTAAGTAGGTACGACCTTATCGAGCTTTTCCGTGCTTCAGTTGGTAGGTACGTTAGACCGTGGGTCTCGATTACTGTCTAAACATTAGACTATAAAAGGAATTAGATGTTCCCGGGGGCGGCTTGGAAACATGTGACAGATGAGCTATCCGCTTGGCACCGCCTTTCCTCCAAGTATCCAAGTTAAACGTAGACAGTTCGGGAGTAACATACTGAGGCATACAAACCAAATAAATTGTAAAAAAATTATGCCGCGTAAGCGTTGGGTATCCAAAATAAACGCTTGTGAAAAATAGAGAGGGCATAAAAATTATCACTAACATAAAACAATATACATATTGATGAAAAGTTTTCTAAAAAAAAACTGTCAGCCAAAGATTGTGGGAAACGAACGAGATGCAACTACTTTATACTATGATCGTTAGTCTTTGGACTTTGAACACCAAACTTCGTGACTATCTAGACTAGAGTATTGCAGTCTTTCACGTTTATTCGTATGATATACGAATTGCAACCCAATCCAAATGTTCAACATTACCGCGATCCCGACTGTACCTATAACGACACTGTGTTCGCGATTTATTGTGTCTGTTGTCTGGACACGTTTGTAAATAAAGCTCGACGTTCTTATAAGGCAATCGAACTTACCCTACTCGATCTTAGACTTGGCAGGGATAGGTATCAACTAGTCTTAGTGAAATGTCCGGCGCCAACATTATTTGACCTGCAATACTTACTTTAGTTAATAAAAACCGGGGTCATACTATGTGATTTACTTGTAGTAGTACCTTAAATCGAAGTTTCACCTAAATATATATGTAGGAAAACACAACCATACCAATGCAAGTTTGCAGTGGACAATCGTACTAACCTTTGCTAAAAATAAATTTCGATTTATAAATTTAGAACAGCGCTATTACACTGTTAGTAGTCAAAAGCTGATGAAATGTACGCTAAATACGGACAAACTAGTCTTAGTTGATGCACGTCAATGTTTATGTAGTTAATTAATACGGCGGTAACTACACAGCCCATTAGTCCAATGGGCCATTTAGACGGTAATATTTTCTCGTATTCAACATTGATAATTGAAAGCAATTGACTTCTCACTATGGTTTTATATGTAAAAGTGCTTAGGTATTTTACACAAATCAAGAAATGTCTATCTTCAATTACATTATTTTACAGTACGGTACCTTAAACATTCCATACTCCGTATCTGGACAAATATAGCGAAAAGTCCATCTACCAATACCTAACCAACAATACTCAACTAGCGATAGGATCCTAATACGCACTAAGCCAAATCCCTCTTTACCTCATGTGAGTATCTATCTACCTACGTCAAAAAAAAGCTTTGTGATTTCAATGTCAAATCCCAAAAGTTCGGTTTCTTTTTATGTCAGTCACTCGATAATAAGTTACCAGAAATAAATAGTTCTAAGCGGTCTATAAGGACTCCTTTTGCAAAATCTTTACATTGTTATTCATGACAAAATGTGTGCAACAAAGAGCATTCATTCACTCAATCACTCAGCTTTTCGCGTGGACCATGTCATTAGGGTAAAGATAAGCAAGCAACATTGACAAGTTCAGAACCTATTTTGGACGGATGAACGTCGGCCCGATTGAGGTTAAACTGGGTCAGTTGGGTGCTGCTGACCTCGGTTTTAGGTTTCTAAAATACCTACACGAGATTGGTATTTGTGTTCAAATGTTGTTCGTTGGTTAACTATCAATAGCTACATTGAACGTCGTAAAATAAAAAGGTGGTTGATTGGTTAGTGCAATTTTTTGAAATCAAAAAGATTTTAATGACAATATCCTTAGGTAAAGGGGTTAGGTATGGGTTCGTTAGTGTTCGTTTGCGTCGTGTGTCAGCAGTTGGCAAACGTACTTATAGTCAAACCTAGTTGGAGGTATAACGTACCCTCCGGCAAACAAAACAACACTTGAAAGTTATTTCATCCTTTGTTTCAGATGCGCCAACAACTCTCGTGGCTGCTACTCCTTGTGACGCTGGCACTAACGTCCAGCAATCTGATCCTGCAGGATGACTCGCTCTCCTTCACCACGCAACCAGATGACAATACAAATAGCATAAACACTAGGCTAATACTGAACACGTTGTTGTGTAAAGCAAACACTGAGACCGTCACCATACCGAAGCTTTGCAGAATACTCGCCGAGTACAATGAACAGAAGATGAACCTTGACAAAGGTATTGGCCTAGACGCTGATGGCTTCCGAAACAAACAATGGCACAACTACCCGCGACAACTCGACCGACTTCAAACCTACTTCCACGAAAGACACAAGCCAAGTTACCATGACATGTTCGGGGATAAAGACAATAATAGAGAACTTATTCCTAACAACGTTAAGAACACCAATGAAAATGCGAACGACAATCCGTTTTACATCTTAAAAGTTGAACCGAGCCCGATCAATAACGCAGAACTTGATAGTAACAACTATCTAGGGGTAATTCCCGAATCACAACCAGGTGCGATATACCAACTGGATCAAGGGCCGAGAAAAGATGGAGCCTCAGACCAAGTGGACAATGATTTAAATACAGCACTGTATGCTATCAAAATGAAAAGGTCGTCACAACCTGAAACCAGCAATAATTTCGAATTTGGTATGTGAAATATTTGAAGTAGCTACTTACATAACTTAGTTCCTGCAAGTGTTTTCTTTGTCGCCGCTATCCGTAAACTTTAGAATATTAATCCAACCTATTTCTTGTTCCTTAGGAAACTCTGAAGACATCAAACCCTCAGCCCAAAAACGGATATTTTCGTTATGGAGCCGCCTGCAAAGCTTGTCACACAAGGGTCACGAGTTACATCACAGACGGCACCTGCACGCCTTCTACGGCCTTTCAGAAGACCAGATCAACGCTCTATCTGCTGACGGCAGACCAGTCCTACTCCGACCGCCAGGCTCCCCGCTGCGATGGGGATAAAATATTAAACCACTGATCCTGCATATTCTAATGTACATTTTTGTTTACTACTACAAAAATATTAAGATTTGCCAAAAAGTATTTTACGGAAGTTTATATCAAATTCAAGAAAGGCTTTAATAAGTATTTTATTGATGTAAGTGTTTTCCACCTTCAATCCCATACGGTCGATCGAGGCGAGTCTTTGTGGACATCAAGTAACTGATATTGGTACATAAATGGCATCTCCTTCGCTAGAAAACAATTTCGTTCTTGAACAACGTCTGCAACTTTATTTCAAATACTTACTTGCTTCGATGTCATATCCCTATATACAAATACTTACCTATGTGTAAATAAGCATTAACCAAAGCTTAATAAAGTCTAGTCAATCTAGTAGACATATTAAACTAAGTACTTAACTATACTTAGGGCAAGATTTATTGCAGCAAACTTGGACTAAATCTTACGAGAATGTTCAAGTCTCTGTCGTTATTATTCTAACGAAAGAGATAGAGTCTATCTCAAAGGGGTAGATATACCCAAAGACTGGTTCGAAGCTAAAGTGCGATTTATATAAATCTTAGCCCAATTTATCTATGTAACCTACCTATAGAGTTTCAGAACGGTGTTGCTTAAAATTAACCAACAAAGATATACTCATAGCTTAATTAAGGTGATATAGGAGAAAATCGTAAGTTATTCGAGGAGGAACTAGACCTATACGTACCTCATAATAAACATTTCAATGATTCTATAGATGCCTCGTTTCTTACGATTCGTCCAACTCAAATAATAACCTAATGTGAGCTTATAAATGACTCATCACAACTCAAAAGATTCAAGGGGACAGTCTAAATATATCCTCCTAAGTATACCTTGTAGACATGACTCTACATTTACCTTAAAACCAAAATAAAACAAGTACAATAAATCGACCAACAAACCACAGTAGACAATCAAAATATATTTTTATTAACGCATTAGAGGAATGAAAGTAATAAACATGTGTGTTAAAAAAAATATCAAGTAATAAGATATTTTGTGAGAAAAAAATGTGTCATTTGTTACTTTCTGATACTTTTACAATGTTTAAATGTAGAGTAGATGTGACTATTGTACGAATTTCTGCATACAGTTCATTTTAGATGTAGCTACTCCAACTGTATGTGAAAAACAAATCTACTTCCAAAATAGTAGGTAGGTATGACACGTACACTTACAAGTTTTACGCCAGTGGAAAGGAAATATTAGGAAAGTTTTATTTATTTTTTTAGAACTTATCGTTGAGATTTATTGAATAAATGTATTAACAAATGCCTACTTACTTATTTACTTATTTACTTATTTACTTTAGTAAAGATTAATATAATGGATTTTTGGAACGAGATTATGAATATTTTTCCCCTTACAGTGTTAGAAAGATCTTTTAATTACAAGTTGGCGGTATCCACAAAACCTTGTATCTCAAACTTTTCTTTGCAAACTGCTGTATGGCATGGCCAATGGCCTGTGGAGAAATTATTGTTCAACTCAAAAGGCTAAAGCTTTATATGAATCGAAAAAAATACAGTTTAAGGATTTTGGTACTTTTGGCAAAAACGTAATAATGGTAAAATAAACCCAAAGGGCTCCCATACAAAAATGCGAAACAAAAATTCGCATCGCAATGCATTCGCATTTTTTTGCGTGAGCGATGTGTCGCCGAGTTCACAGAAATTTGCGCTGCGATGCAAATTCTCAGTTTTGTGTGGCTCTCATACATCTTATGGGTCTATTTTACCGACATTGTGTTTTCTGTAAAAGACATACTAAAATCTTGAAATAATTGTAATAATTGTATTGTATCTTTTCGGATCATCTTGAATTCCTTTGCTCGATTGGCACTTAAATTGAATACAAATTATAACTAAGGGTCAAAAGATCTGTGTGTTACCATAACAATATTATGACGTATCATGGGCTGAAAGAAAATACCAATAGCCTTTTAATTTAACAAAAAAATATTTAAAATTTTGTTGTATCACAACTACTAAGATAAATGGTCACCCAAAACTTAATTATGGTTGCCAATCGAAAAGAAGGTATTTTTTTGCTTATTCATTAAAAAGCTTTACATGCTTTTATATGCTATGAAACCTAACATTAATCATTAATCAAAGAAACTTCATCATCGACGTTTGTGAAGAATCATAAAAGCCAGGAATTGGTTCAAGTATAAGTACTTACACTAAATAAGTAACAGTTAAGTAAACAGATAATAACTATATAATAACCAAATATATACATATATAGATAAATATATAAATTAAATTCTCGCTTCGTCAGTGTTTAATGCATTTTTATTTAATAGGAAGAATGATGAGTGAAGATGTTATATTTATTTATTCATGCTTTAACATTTAAGTAAACAATAATAATGTATAAAAATAATAATACTAAATATAAAAACTTATATGTAAATAAAATACAATGTGTTAATCGCTTCGGCCATTTTTCATTTTTTCCCGCCACAAATGATGAAAACTTTAAATGTCAGATTTGACCAATGACAGTGTAGCTATTGAATGCCATCTGGTGAATGAATCGAGAACAACAAACGATAACAAAAATGAAAACAGAACTGTCTTATGTTTTGTATCAAGAAAAGAAAACAAAAAAGTGAAAGACTAAGTTAGTGTTAAGAAGACTTAAAAAAATAAATGATAATTATCTAACATTTTATTGGAAATGGTAAGTAAGGCAGGTGTCCTCTTTTTCCGACATAACCTCAAAATGTTTGTAAAACAACAAAGTATGTGTAGAAGGTAAACAACCTTCTATTTCATTAAATATTAATTGTACCAGTAAACGAGAAAAGGGAACACCTGATAAGATGCTTAATATCATAGCATTCGATAGATAATTAGACATCAAACACTATCTTTATGTAAACATAACGTAAGATTCGGTAATATATTAACGGACAATTTTTTGATGATTGGTCTCTATTTACCTAAGAGACCCAAGGCAGTCACTCCATCCGATGGGAGAGAGAAACTTGTTTTACAGAATACAAATGGGACATATCTACAGCTCTCATGAGTTACATAGCAAACTCGCGTACCTAATGGTATACTGCGTGTAAAATGACCCCGAGCAATGCTCTTAGAAACGTTGTTGTGCTCGTAAATATGAAGAACTTTTACTATGGCGACAATGTGGAGAAACGTTTCTACCATTGAAAACCATTGCTCGGTGTCCTCAACGTTGTGTATATTTATATACACATACCATAGTTATGCATTAATATTTTCTAATAATTTCTTAATTAATAACTGCCACAACTCAACTCAAATTCCATTGCCGTAAATATTGCCAGTTTTTTTCATCTGTCACTTGAACAATAACCTGTTAATATAAAAAAAACTATCCCTTAAGCAAATACTCAGTCTAATTCTACACATAATATATCAAGTACCTACCATAGTCGTCATTGTTTTACTACACAAATAAATGAGTTACGCCTGTTGTCCTAGTAACATTTACTACTTACGTTTATTATGTTGCCTGTTCCGCTATGCGTTAGAAACATAACAATTTAATTGCGTCCATTTCAATGATGGTGGATAAGGTTATACCAAACACAACTTAACCCTTAATCAGACAAGGTTAGGTCTTTTTTCGATGGTTATAATAAAATCTAGCTTTTAAATTCTTACAATGTGAAATGTTTAAATAGGTATGTTGTATGTATAGGTGTGTCTTATGAGATTATTCTCTGATAACTTCTCTGAAATAAAAAAAATACACTTCACGCCTTTTAATCCCAAAGAGGGGTAGGCAGAGGCACTTGCTAATCTTTAAATAATTCCAGTGATGACATTCATTAAGGTTCAAAATATGTGGTGGTCAAGTCGGAATATGAAGGGTTAACTCGATTTTTTATTCGAAGGACGCAATGGACAGTTCCCTAATCTAATATAAAAAAATCCATGTCACGATGTTAGTTACCGTACTCCACCGAAACGGCTTTACCGATTTTAACCAAATTTTCTATGCGTATCCAGTAGGTCTGAGAATCTCTTTTTATGCATCTACCCTTGTATTTCATCAATTTGCCGTTACAGAGGCTGATATTCATATTTTAGGAAAAATATCTGTCTGTCTGTTTCTCCGCGATAAACGTCACAAAGGGCTAGACAGATTTTTATGAAATTTGGCACGCAGAATACCTTATACACTGGAATAAGATTTAGGTTAACTTTTATCCCGGAATTCTATTTGGTTCACGTAGGATCGTCCAAAAACTACAATTTCAATTGGTAGGATTTTCTGAGTGCTGGAGATACATGCTTTTAAAATAAAATAAATAAAAAAAAATACACTTCACGCCTTTAATCCCAAAGAGGGGTAGGCAGAGGCACTTGCTTAAATAAGCAAATGCCCACGGTTCACCAAGCGTATTTAACCCCAACGTGACAGGGGGTGAGCCCGTCGCCGTTATAGGGTTCACACACCTTGTGGTGTGCGGGTTTCATCACGATGTTGTCCTTCACCGTACGAGCGTTACGTACATAGGCTCTGAAAAAGAGTCACATTGGTACACGTCCAGTAGCCGGACTCGAACCCGGGACCTCCCGGTTACAAGTCAAGGGTCCGACCCACTGGACCACAGACGCTTTTAAAATGTATCCCAAAATTCCTTGAGGATAGGTAAATGCACGTAATATCTAAAATGAAACTGTAAAATGTACATTAAAATACAGATGGATTATTTCACACGCTTCTTGCATAGGCCGATAGCTCAGTGGTCAACTATAAGATAAAATTAATGCATGGGGTTCAAATCCTCACACGGGACAATTTGTGTTTTTTTTTATTTCTTTTCTGATTTTTAAGAAAAAAGAAACACTAATTTGTCAAAAATATAAATACCCGGTTTCGAGACGGTACTTTTCATGCTACTTTCCGCTATCCTTCATCCATCCTCTATACTCGTATTAATGCTCAAACCAAAAGTGACAAAATGAGAGTTAGTGCCAAAAACGGAGAAGTATGTATCATATTCGTAAAATATTTCGCCTGAATTATTAAAACTCCTACCCGAAGACACTATTCCGCGCGGACGGAGTCGCGGGCACAGCTAGCTGTTATATAAAAGTGATAATTTAACACAAACTGTTAAAATCTTCATCATGTATAATGTACTGTAACTTGATTGCAGCAGAGAACAAAATTGTGTAAATTGGTACTGTCAAAGGAATCCTCCTTAGATAGACAGGCAGAATGGGCACAAACATCCACCACTATAGAACCTTAAAGTACACTTAACTCCAAACAATTTTCACTACTAGGCAAAAATATTCACGCGACACTCATATTAGCCATAGAATCGATGCAATTACTATTTTGGTAAACGAATTCCTGAATGGAGACCGCGCCTCGGCAAAAGTAGTGTAGCACGCGCTCAGACATGGTGGACTGATGATTTGCGCAAGATGGCTGGCACACGCTGGATGCCAGAAGCCAAAGTCAAATCACACTGGCGTACCTTTGGAGAATCCTATGTCCAGCAGTGGACGAGTATAGTGATAATGAATATAATATTACGAGTTAATATTTTCTGTCGTTTACGGCGTAGCATGTTTACTGCCACTTTGTAGTCAAAATGTCAGTTTGGATCCAGTATACATTTCGAAACAGTAAGTACATTTCGGTTGAAAAGGGACAGACCTTAGAAGTCTAGCTCACTTTGTTCTGAGGTGGAGCCTAATTATAACATAATCAGGATACCAGTATTGTACGCCACATAAGGCACGATATATTGAAATTATATTTTATACTTAACAGCAACTTGACATGTATTCACAAATAAATGATTTGATTTAAAAAAAAAACAGTTCGACATTTTGGGAATATTAATAATAGAACCCAAAGTTTAAATTAGTAAGTGCTAATACAACAACATTGAACAAATTTCCTGTTTTTTTCCTGAATATAGTTTTAGAAAACACAGTTTATTATACAATCGAGTTTAGTATCAATTGCAATAAAACCTAAATTACGCTTAACATTTCACGGGTTCCTGCACTTTGTCCGTGGACAATGCTGATTCTCAGAACAGAACAGAACTCATCTGCTCCAGTGGTTATCGATTGTACCTATGTCTGGAAGAGAGGGCGAAGTGGTCAGCTTATTGCCACTTCAACGTGCCTACTTAACCCTCGAACGGATTATATCACAACTGTCTTACTTTGAATCTGCTTATTACTTGCGAGTAACGAAATATTTTAGGACAGGCCTATGTCTAAGAAGTGGACGTCAGTGGGCTGAATAAATGACATATGAATTATACGACGTAGGGCATACTGAAAGTTTCTGGATTCTAGTAAATGAGACTGCATATTCAACTGGAAACATATTTATCGTTTTTCGAAGTATATTCCCCCACAATCAATACATTTTTGCATTCTTTGAAACCATTGTGTGAAACAGTGGGACCAGTCTTCTTTAGAGATCTCTTCAATGGCCTCGTGGAACGCACTCATCGCCGCTTCAGGACTTGTAAATCTTGAACCTCGAAGTTTATCTGTAGTTTTAGGAAACAAGAAGAAGTCGCATGGTGCAAGGTCTGGACTGTAAGATGTGTCATAAGATGTACTTTTTCATTCGTCAGCCGGGCGGAGTGCGCGGACGCGTTGTCGTGGTGAAGGACTAGGTCTCTCCGAGGACGCTTTTCACGAACTTTTCCTAGAACTATGGGCAAACATTTGTTTGTATACCAATCCGCCGTTACTGTCCTCTGATCTTCAAGTGCTACTGTTGCATAATGGCCTGTTTTTCTAAAAAACGAGGCTACCATTTTCTTACTCGTGCTTCGACTTTTCTTGACTTTTGTGGGTAAATCATCAAAAGGGAAGACCCATTCTGCCGATTTGCTTTTCCTTTCAGGTTCAAAACAGTATACCCATGTTTCGTCACCTGTCACGATATTATAGACAGCCAATGATTGCCATCCGTCATACTTTGCTATCATTTCACGGCACCAATCCATGCGTAGCCGTTTTTGATCTTTTGTCAGTTCGTGCGGTATCCATCGACTGCATAACTTGACTCATTCCAATCTCTAATGCAGTCCGAATTGGCTCACAGGTAATTTTTTTATCAGTCATAATTAATTGCCTCACAGTGTCTATGTTAGTGTCGGTAACCGCTGTTTTTGGCAGACCTTCACGAATGTCATCCTGGAGGTGTCTCCGTCCACGTCTGAACTCAGCAAACCACGCATACACAGAGCTACGAGACGGGGCTTCATCACTAAACGCTAGTTGAAATCTGGAAATTGAAATATCTGACAAGACAAGACAATACATTTATTTCTCTGCCAAGCACAAATAACACACACATATAACAGAAAAGCAATATAAAAATACACAAACACAGATGAATAGGCACAGTGTGGCTGTGCTTGTCAGCGAAGAGGAGACTCCGGCTCAGCATCAAGTCACGGTTACCCGTGACGCTGGTCTTCCACCGGCACTCTCTTGTTGATTCAGCGAAAATCATAAAAAATCATAGACCGAAAATTTTCACGCGTTAATTCCCTCTAATTTCCGCAACAAATTTTCAGAACAACACAAAAATCAAAAAACAAATGATAGTCATGGAATTCGAAAATTTTCATAATTCGTATCTGTCCAATTCCAGAAACTTTCAGTATGCCCTATCGTATAGTCAAGGGCGAAATGAAATAGCTAAGTTCCTATTTCAACTTTACGTGAATGGTAAAAAAATAATAATGACTAAATAATAATGACGAATCAAAATCAATCAATATAATAATCAAAATCATAAAATTTGGTCGAAAGGTGCAGCCTCACTGGTTAATGTCTCATTCAAGAATATGACCCACATAGAATACGGTTATAAACCTACATAAATACTAGTTACAATGTATTTTATCACCACTGTTTACTATCGGTAACTTTTAATGTTTAGGTTGTAGCTGTTGGAATATTTTCTGTTGTCGCAGTCGAGCCCCATTAACATCGTAATAAGAAGGTGGTTATTTAAGATTGAATTAGTGAAGTATTCCAAAGGGAAGTCAAAAGCGGCGTGATTGCAGGGAATAAAGTTAACAAGACTCCATGTTATTACGGATAATATTCGTGTCAGGAAAGACTTCATGATACTGTGCTGGTACCGACACGATATTGATTGTCTATTATACTGTTTGTCTAATCGTTAATTTAAAACGACCATCAGTCTAAAGTCAACAGAGGTATCATGGGTAAAAAATTCAAAATTGGGTACAAATAAGACTGGATGAACACGGCATCAATTAAATTTGCAGGCCGATGATGACCTGCGGTGTATGAGTAATATTTTACTCATCAAGAGTTGTTAAGCGTAATAAAAACTGTCGTTGTGCAAAATATGCAAGGTTTGAAGGCATAGTGTGACAAAGGTTGAGAAAGGAGCTTCCATGGTTTGGATATCTCAAAAATAGAACCCCTTATTTACTTTGCTGACCATAATGGTTGTGAATTGTGATACTATTATGGTCACCGATACCGAACTATAGTGAACAATTGACAGCCATCACCATTGACAAGTCTCATTTTTTTTTTATTATCAGCCACATGACGTCCACTGCTGGACGAGGGCCTCCCCCAATGGTTTCTATGATCATTTGGGTAGAAATGCCTATAATCGCCACGCTTGGCAGGGAGGCACTACTGTGAAAAAACGTGTTACTGTAAAAGCAGAAACAGTTCGAATTATTCATCTCAATTTTTTTGCACTACTTACAGGTAGATTGTATTAAAAATTAGCTTTTTTTAAACGTTGTCCTATTTCCATACCGTACTGTCCTTATCTACATATTTATAACACCACAATCAGAGTATTCCGATCATCCTGCACGGCTTCTGGGCATCCTCGTGCACATGGCGCGCCAGGGCTGCGCTGCACCACAAGGGACTGCTCTACCGGGAGACCGGCGTTGATATCCTGAAGGGCGACCACCTGACTGAAGGCTATCGTAGTGTCAACCCAGCGCAGAAGGTACCAGCACTTGAAATAGGTTGGTTATTTTAATTTAATATGAAATTTTATTAAACTTACCACCTCTCTGGCGCCCATGTAATCCTAGTTTGGAGAAAAGTGTCTTTGCGTGTGTGTCCAAGATTATATACCGAAATATACCGGAGTAAGAGCGCCTGTGGTCCAGTGGTCGGATACATGATTTGTAACCGGGAGATCGCGGGTTCGAGACCGGTTGCAGGTCGAGTACGAATGGGGCTCTTTTTCAGAGCCTATGTATCTAACGCATCGCCTATACGGTGAAGGACAACATCGTGATGAAACCCGCACATTACAAGGTGTGTGAACCCCCCTATATAATGGCGATGGGTTCACCCCCTTTCACGTTGGGTTAATTACGGTTGGTTGCTTAGCAAGTGCTTCTGCCTACGCGGTTTGGGGATTAACAAGCGTGAAGTGTATTATAATATACCGGGGTTATTTAGCTATCACATATTTTATATTTAAAAGTAATAAATATCCATTTACGCTTTACCACGTTGGGTCTCCCATAGTCCACCCTCTACACGCCTTTTAAATCCCAAGCGGGGTAGGCAGACGCACTTGCTAAACATATGATAAGAGCCCACAGTTCACCAATCATAATTAACCCAACGTGACAGAGGGTAAGCTCATCGCCGTTGTAGGGTTCACACAACTCTTGGTGTGCGGGTTTCATCACGATGTTGTCTTTCACCGTACAAGCGTTGGGTTACGTACTCTCTATAGGCTCTGAAAAAGAGTTTTCATTCAAATTAATGGTTAAAAACGAATATCGAAGAAATGTGTTTACTATTTAAAATAAGACTGTACCTAAGTACGTACTTATTATTTACATCTGTTTGCACGTCTTGATGAAATTCAATTATATTCAAATTACAAGAAAATATCTCATCCATCACAAATCTTTTTACTTGGGCACTTTCTCATGAGTTGGCAAATATAATCAAGCTGCGTTGAGATAGAAAAACTTGTTAAAGTAAATAAATGCCTGCAATCTGCAGAGCCGATTTACGATGTTGTTATTTGAAATGCTTTGATGTACTGCCTATATATTTACCGATTTAATAGATTATTGAAGCAGGCGTGACGTATTCATGTATGTTTATTGCTTTGCACAATTCTACGTAGGTAGGTACTGGCCCTGCTAACCACCCTCATCTTAATGTACACAATCTGTGCTTAGTTCATATCTTTCTACTAGTAAATGCCGTCTCGTAGTTTTATTGTGAAAAAGAAAATATATTCATGCTTTTTCACCCCATAAAAAGGACGCCAGAGCATTCGCTATTCTAATACTCAGACTTTACCAAGAGTCTGAATCTAAATGTGATAGGTTATTAATTAAAATGTAACACTTTCGAGTACAATAGGTACAATCGATTGTTTATTGTTCTAGAACATCTTGTTGGATTTAGACATACATACATTGCAAGTTAAATGAAAGCTTTTAAGGAGACAAACCCTAGCATGTAACCACATAGAACCACTTTTCTCGACAACAATAGTCAGTTCAGTACGTAGGAACTAATACCTTATGGGACGCCCTACCTTTGTTTTTGGTAACCGCTCCCGCGTTATTGCCGGAGCCCCCGGAACAGCCGGAGCCACTACGTCCAAGGGTGGCCCTCGCGGACCGTCACTGGAATAGAGGTGATCTACGCACCCCCAGCTCTCGATATCGTACGGCGGTAACAGGGTCACCACGGTACCGCCGCGTCGCCACTCAGGGGCCGTGTTGAGAGCGCGCGAGTCCCCGCCGTGCCACAGCCACTACGCCCTTTTACGACAGAAATGGGAAAACCTCAGTCCTATTCTTATGCCCGTAACTGCTGGGCACAGGGATGCCCTTGCTGCGGGTACCATAGAGATCGTTGATTATAACCTTCAACCGTTCACTGCCCAGGAAAGTATGAAACAAAACTGCCTTCAAACATTATTTGGTATGCAAATTTACTCATAATTTTCACCGCAAGTTCCAAATTGCTGTTAAAGTTTTCAGACATAATTCAAATATTCTGTGTTCGACATAATCCGGTCACGGTTGCCTCTTTCCAAACTATTTGACTATCCTAACCCCAAACTGGAGATACTGTTGATATAGTTAGGAATTGGTTGATTATCCGTAAGGTAGTGGACCGAGCGTCACGTCGTCGTCGTCGCGGTCATCCAATGCCCATAAATATTACTACTTTTATTAAATCGACAGCAGTTTTTGATACATGACATTTCATTTTACCTGTATTTAATACTAGCTGTACCGCGCGGTTTTACTCGCGTTTTTTCGTTCCGTGGGAATTTGGGTATAAAATATAGCCTATGTTACTCAGGAATAATGTAGCTTTCCAACAGTGAAAGATTTTTTTAAATGTGTCCAGTAGTTTCGGAGCCAGAACAAAAAATCAAACCTTTCCTCTTTATAATATTGGTATAGATAAGCGACTAACTTAACCAACCGAAACTAACATACCGACCCGAAATTACAAAAATATATCGATTTTCTTCTTACCCACAACTGTCCTAAGACAGGTTCACGACCCTACTTAGTACAAATCAGTTTTGACAATACTTATTTATGTTTTACATATCAACCTTTGAATATTACTCTATCCATGTAATGCGTATCTATGGAAACGTATTTACAGCACGACAGGAATTACGGATTACACTGTCGGAACTGTACCAAATTTAACGGGAGTAAAGTTTTTTTTTACAGTGAACAAGCGTTGGATCACCATCCTGCTTGATGTTAAGCAGCGATGTCGTCTACGTTGGAACACACTTGTTCATTAGGTACCTTTTTTACCCGTGACTTGAAAACCTCCAGCTATACTGCGCAGAGCAAACAAAGACTCCGACAATTCAAATAAAAATAAGTATCAACCAGATCATTCACCCAGTCAAAAGTTTCGAGTTAACAAACATAAAAAAAACAATCGAATTGAGAACATCCTGCTTTTTTTTTAGAAGTGGCTAAAAAGTGTGTGCCAAAGCTTTTTAGCACACTGCTTATCAGACAAGTTTCCTCGGTCGTTTAATTTGCAGGTCTGAAGCTCAAGACCTGGTGACCTTTACAGGACAAACAAGATGGTTCTTGGCGCTTTGATCTCTGTCTACGGAGGCACTTATTAACATATTGGACGTCTTAGCTTCTCTTTTGAAGAAGACTCCCTCGATATTGTAGTCTTCGTTGCGCATAAAATAATGTCAAGTTTTACTTTCTCATTTGTAGAGTAAGGAACTAGTTCTCACATTTTGTTGGGAATTAAAATAATCGCGGGTAGCAAATGTTGTTCCGACACCAATTTTGTAATTTAAATGCGATGAGATTTCAGAGATAAAAACTATCTCCTATAAAATAAAATATCTATACAGCCTCTATTTTTCCATAAAATGAGAAAATCGGGATATTATATATTTATACATATATCATATTTGATTAAAAGGCGTGAAGTTTTATTATATCTTTAACACCTAGACATCTTGCTTTACCCTTTCGTAAACTCATTTTGATTTCTGAAGTATAATTTATTTTCATGTTTTCGCCACGACTCTGTCGTTTTCTTTCAATTAGAAATAAAGACAATTAAGAAAAATGTTAGGGTTCTATTTAAAAGTATTATGGCCCAAGAACATTTTCGTTGTGTTCTGCTTCCTTTAATTTAGTTAATTGTTTAAAAGCGGAATAATTTGCAAGACACATTTTTATTTGGAAATCTGAGACAATAATTAAACAAAAAAGGAACGATAGAACTACATTGTCGGACTTTTATAAGCTTATGCTTACGAACGAACCCATATACTATGGGTTTACTGCGACTTTTCGTATAACCTCGATAATTTCACATTAACTTCCTAACCTTCATTGCATACAAAAATCTTAAGATTTATTATCCCTTTGTTCAATTCTACGTTTCACCTTTTTATATAAGAATTTCAATTCAATACGGTACATTTTTCTTGATTGTAAGACCTCTTTGAATATATTGATAACTCAACCGTTCCAAATGCATGGAATGAAATAAAATATATGTATATTGAGAATTGAGTAAAACGCAGTATCGGTGGGTTCTCATCGTTGCCGTATCATGAAATTTTCCACCTCAAACTGATAGGTACCAAGCTATAATTAGTCAATATGCTGGCGCGTGTTGTCGGCGAGCTATAACAGCACTCTTCACTTCTGACAACAATGGCCACTCTTAATCAGGCCCACTTCACCGCGACGCGACAGCGCCAAATAAAAGTGTCGCGTCAGATAATTTGAGTTCGGTACCCCAACCATGAAAAAAAAAATACTACGGTTGAATAGTCTACAAATGTGCGAAAATTATGCAGCGCAAAACAGCTTAAGTTTGAGAGCTTACTTTTATTACCGACTAGTTGACGTCCCGCGATTTCATCTGCATAGTGATAGTTATTCATACGAAGTTTAACATTGACGCCATATTTTTTTCAAATAATATTAAATTTGATATTTCTTGCTGTAAAATGACAAAAATTCAAAACTTTTCGCATAAATAATCACCCCATCTCTGGCTCTATATTACTTGCCATTGAAATCTGTTCTATAGTATTGGCGTGAAAACGCGACAGACAGACAGATAGATCGAGTTAATATCGCATGTATAGTATCAATTTTACACATGCGAAGGTTTGCTATCAATATCAATTAATACATACTCGTAGTATAAACAAAATCGCCTCCGGCTGTCCCTATGTACAGTTAGATATTTAAAACTACGTAACAGATTTTGATGCGGTTTTCTTTATTAGGTAGAATGATTCTTGAGTACGGTATTTAGGTGATTTTAATAATGTATGTATATTGGCAAAACATACTTTTTCCGAGTCGGTTAGTATTTGACATTTGAGTGCGTAGTTGTTACTTCTTCACGGGGAAAACTACTTAACAGACCCTGACGAAAGTAACCTTTAGGAGGATAAAATTAGCTTATGTTCTAAGCTATATTTTATCCCCATATTTCCACGGGAAAGGCTAGGCTAGTGTTCAATACCTCAGTGATTCAGAGATAATATGGTTTTGTATCCCTCTCTTTCATATGCAAAATGAGAAAAACGAAAACGACGTGCAGTCTTTCCCGCCCAATAGGGTAGGATAGTTAGTATAGGATTCAGTATAGGTACTTACTTATACATGTTATTTTTTTTTCGGTTGATGGGCAGTGTGTGTGTGTGTATTGTGTAAACGGTGCACGGTGGTATACAGCAATATATAGCGATTACAAACAACGTATGTAAAAAACGTATATCTATGTATATACAATTACTCAATTATGCAGTACAGTACCTGTCTACACTTGTCACACAACTTGTGCAACCTATGACCTATTTCTATGTATATAAAAATGTAAAAGTCCTGACTGATTCATGACTCATAATCGCCCAACCAAACCCCTAGGACCCTAGAAAGCTAAAACACAGGGCTTCCTTTTATGATGTTTACGTGAGATAACAGTGGATTTTACAAAATAATTCCCTAAGATGGTAAAAATGTGGGGTAAAGTTTGTGCTTGAAGCTTGAAGAAGCTCGTGAATCAGCCACATGACGTCCACTGCTGAACGAGGGCCTCCCACAGTGATTTCCACGCTTGGCAGGCGGGTTGGAGAGCGCAGTGGTGTTGTCGTTTAACTCACAGAGAGCGCTGCTGCCCATCTTCGGAAAAGTTTCCTCGGTCGCCTCTTACGACCCCCACGACGGGAAATATTGGGCTGGGGTGGTGACACATGTATTCTGTTCGACGTCACCACACGGCTCGTGAAACTTGGTGGTAGTATTTTTGAAGAAAAAAAATACTGTGCGAATGAAATCACGGGGCATTCATCCACTGGTATTATCTATATATATGTACATATAAAACAATGACGGATTTGTTACAACACTTATAACTCGAGAACGATTCATCCGATTAGGCAGAAAATTGATAGGGACGTAGCTTAGAACCAGGAGAATAACAGAGGATGCATTTTTATCCCGTTCCTGTGGGACGCGTCGCTATATAGAGGGTGTCATAGTTTGTATGAGACTACACGAATGAAATCGCGGGGCGTCCACTAGAGATAATATAAAGACGCATCAATAGTACGGTTCCTTTAACCACTTTACAGTGAACTTCAATAGCAGCGGCCAATCGAGGTGAATGAGGCACGTATTTAGAATTCAGGTATTACTTTGTAATACTGCGTCTCTTTTACATAGACACGATTAGAGCGAGACGCGGGTTGTTAGGTAACGTTGTTTCGAAAGTTCGGTTCGCTTATTGCGCATCAAGGATCGAGTATAAGCCTCTTCAACACTAGGGTCCTGAGGGGTTAACCGCTCTCACGTGACTGATTCGCAGATTACCGTATTCGTTGGTATTATAATCTCTCAATAAATCTACTCTCTCTATATGGCCCGTATTCTAGTGAGCCAAGCTCTACTCAGGTAACTTCTATGCTTTGTCTGACTCTGTTTTTCCTTTTTTTTCATGCTTTAGGCATTGATTTTCCTTTCAAAATACGGGCCATAAGTCAGAAAGAATAAGCCAACTTTTTCACGTATTTCGCTTAGCAATTTTCGGTTTGCATTGTGCGGTTTCACGAGCAGAGTCGTACATATGAGTCACAATGGTAATCCCATTAAGGGTTAGGTAGAGGTAGGGGGATCCAACGCGCCTATCGTAGATTTAGAATCTTCACACCTTTTCTTATGGAGATTTACCGGCGATTTTTCCATTAAACGTAAGATCGCTGCGTAGCGTACGCGCGTAGTATACAGCCGGACTCGAAATTGAAGATCCGAATGCTGGTCCTTAAGCTAAAAACTAGACTGCAGCCGCTCTACGAGCGTATGAAATCGTAGTTCATTTTTCATTTAATTCTGTAGAAATGTTATAGATGTGAAAGAGGCGAAAAAAATTGCCAGATTCGTTCAAGACGTGAAGGTCCGTAATTTTTGCCTACTCCTCTGGGAAACGAGCGCGATGTAAATCTTGTAGTAGTATAATTTTAGAAAAAAGAACCGACGTAAGCCAATACTTACTAGTCCCCCTCGATTTATCTGGTCTATAATCATAACACTTTATGATTGGCATGGAACTACCTGTGAAATATCATCTTTCCAGCAAAAAAAAATATCATGATCGATTTATTAAAGACGAAGTTATCTCTGTACAAAAATTGTGTTCATTTGTAAACAGAAACAACAACAACTCTATTAGAATACAAGTTTTTTATTGTGCTATAGCAGAATTCCCTCGAAGAAGAATCTTAGACAATGTTTAATGCCAATGCTAAAGCGTCATCAATTAGACTTCTGACCGCAGCGCCGCCGGGTGACATGTTTTAATGATTTTGAATTTAGACATTTAGACGATGTAAAGAATTCGTCACACGTCTCGGCTACGGCTGTTCCTCGGGTCTTTGGACAAAAGTACGTGCTGTCATCGCTGGCTTTAAAAGCAACACGAATTACATTAACCAAAAATATTGTTATTAATCGAAGACCATCAATAAAGGCAAATAAGTTGTAATGTTCATTCTTAAAAACCTACAATTACTGTAATGTACGCTAAGTTCCATGTTTTAAAATTGTACGTGGCATTTGGAAACTTGCCTGACTGAAAACTTTGTTTCGATAAAGTTGGTTGGTTCTCAATTTGCAGATACTCGGACTTACTGTCACATATATAACACATTTGTTTTCTACCGTAACGTGGGGTAAGAGATCTAGACAGGTGCGTAGATTTTATACCGAGAAATGTGAAACAATTTTACGATATGTAAAAAATATTTTTTGAATCTACGAGTAGCATAATCTAATTTGCTCGAGACGTAATAAATCATCCATGTTTTGTTTGGGATCACTGTTTGTAGTGAGAATAATTATTTTCTGTTTGCTCTTTTGCTTTTGCCGCTGAAATGCAAGGGATGTAACCGTTTTTTAAATAATGATTGAACTTGAAGATCGAAGATTGTGGGTACGAGGTCCGATAAACGTACATAGATTTTCTAAAAAAATACTTGCTTTGCCTGGGAATCGAAACGAGTTAAATGTAAAAAAAAATCACCCTACTTTTATGATACCAATCAAAAGAATAGCTCAAAAATAATATTGATTGTGATTTTACATTTAAGTCGGTTCGATTCTCAGACGATACAAGTAATTTTGAGAAAATCTATGAATGCAGAATTACTAACTTTTAAAAATAACATATAATCCTCTTAGCGCAAAATTCACTATCTACGATATTTAAGGTACTTCCCCTTCATGTCCCATAAATTTAGAACGCTCTGTATACCTCAATGTAAAATGTGGGTAAAACGCATAGAAGAATTTAAGAAGAGAAATCTACTAAAACATGCATTAACTACGTACATACCTAATTAAGAGGTAACAGAAGTACCTTTCTATTAGGAGGTCATCATTTAAAGTCCTTATTTCTTATTCACTGATGTCAGGAAGAATTCTTGTTACCAGTGAAACATGTGAAAGCCACAAACAATTGCATAACACAGAAAAGTCAAACAACCGACTTCCACTTCAGGAGATCACTATCGAGGGTGCAACTTTATTAAAATATCTACCATTCGTCCGACAGGAACAGGCGGAACCAATCCGAATCTAATCAGCGAAATGTCACGGAGCCTGGTACAGTCGAGCGCACGCTCAGTAAAATCCACTGCTAACCGGTACATGTAATCTGATATTTTTTCCGCACGTAGTCGCTGCGGGTTGGTCAGAGCTTACATCGCATGCTCTATCATCACGTATCGCTACAAGCCGGAACGACAAAAGCACTACGGTTAAGCGATTCTGGTGCATTTAAATAAAGTTCATTTTACAATGGCACCGATTAGTCATGTTACACAGCATTCTGTTGTGTAAACTGTTGGGTTGAAGCAATAGCAAATAAAAAATTACACCAACTAATTACCAACATATTCGTGGATACTCTAATTAACGTATTATACTGTCCTTAAAAGGATCCCGCGCAATGTTGAATTTTAAAGTGTACAATTTTTTTGCTTTGGGAGCAGACAGTTTGTATGGGAAACGAATATTTATCTTCATTTCGCCATAGCAAAATACTTAGTTTGGTGTAACGTCATATTAATCTCTCTGGTACGTAAGGCAAGTATTAATGGGTTGTGATTGGAGCCAGATGGCGTGGTGGTGGTGGAGTCCATGGCCATCCTGCAGTACTTGGAGGAGACCCGGCCGCGGCCACCGCTCCTCCCAGACACGCCGCTCCTCAGAGCTAGGATGAGGGAAATTGTAGACGTGAGTATGAAGCACTAAACTATTTTTACAATATAGTAAATCAAGCTCTCCCTGCAAACATTTGTTTTGCCTTAGGAAGTCGCCTTTGCACCTCGTGTATTGGAAGAAATACAACTTTTAAACCTTCCCTGGACGTCCACGTGTAATTCAAGACCCGTTCTCGAGTTTTAGCGAACACCAATTCATTTTCATATAATAGAGATAATACGTAAATAATGCATTAATTTCGACCAAATTTAATTACCATAAAAACGGTTCTAGTAAGTTAATCTTAAAAGATAGACATATACTGCCGCGGACATTTTTATAGATCCTTTCAAGAGTAATAATTCTTTCATACATACATCTTTGCTATCTTGAACCGTTTTCGCAGCGCACGCAACGGAAGCCCTCAAGGTAGAAAAAAATTCCCCGTTTTTGTCACATTTTCCA
>SJJU01001638.1:0-58612 GCA_012932125.1 Conopomorpha cramerella | reverse complement strand
ACAACACTGATGACATCGGCTGTACAAGGCAGCCGATGTCATCAGTGTTGTGAGCGAGGCAGCCGCCGCACTCCAGTCCACTCGTGACCACGACGCATGCAACTGCGTCGAAACGTCGAGTAAAATAATAAAGGTAAGCTCGAGCTTGTCTTTGGTTATATTCGCGCCTATACACCCGGTGAACAATATTGAGTAATAATGTCTGTGCGCGTTTCATTAAAAAATGATCAGTAATAATTCATCCTAAAACACAAAAATGCTGGACCCTGTTTGGCGATCTTGGTTAAAAGAAGGTCAAATGCGGGCCCTACACTGAGTGTAGGGCCCGCATGTTCCCTGAGCTGCGGAGTATATGCAATGGATCGTACAATAAATACCTCAACTAAATTCAAATAGAAGCGCTTTTTCAATTACCTTCGCTATTCTATTTGGATTGATATTTTTCCTACTGCCTAAGATTTGAAACATCATCATGAGATGCATTAATTGTGGTGTAGCTACACAGTGACTAAGGAGGCATCTTACATCTTCTTTGCCTGAACTTCTGCTCACTATCTTAGCGGGATGGTTAATAATCGATTTTAGTATTCAATCTATCTAATCGGTAACCTAAAATCTAGTATCTGGAATTCTATCTATTACTAAAACTTTAGTTCCTCATTACATAAACGGATCGGCATGATGGACGAAACTTGTATTCACGTGTATAATACTACTGGCATATCTTATATATAAAAATTAATTGCTGTTCGTTAGTCTCACTAAAACTAGAGAACGACTGGACGCATTTGGCTATTTTTGGTCTTGAATTATTCGCGGAAGTCCAGGGAAGGTTTAAAAGGTGTATTTCTTCCAATACACGAGGTACAAAGGCTACTTCCTATGGCAAACAAATGTTTGCCGAGGCAACTAGTTCTATATAGAAATTCAGGATGTAGCCCTGAAATAATATCAGTCTATTATTTCTAAACTATATAATACCACTTCAGTGGGTGACATGATGACTGGAGGTCTTCAATTCAGGGAAGGGAATAGTTATCTAATAAACAACTGTGCTCGATCGTAGGCTCCACCAGCTTCATCAGGCAAGTTGGTGGTAAAAAGCTTGTTTATACTTCAATAAAAATAAGAAAAATTGATATTCTATTTATTATTTATACTTCAATAAAAATAAGAAAATTTGAACCTGCTTGCATTCTGTGTACGCCCTTAAGAATTGTTTACCCACATATTTTTTATAAAACAAGCGTTTGACCACTATCCTGCCTGATGTTAAGCAGCAATGTGGGCTACAATGGAGCACACTTGTTCATAGGTATGTAATAATGTATTTTGAAAAAATAATGGGCACGTTTACTTCAGTTTATCAAATCATACATGACTTACATCAAGCTTTGTGTTATGTTACTGTACATTTATATCTAATAGAAGTTTTACCGATGAAATAAAATAATTTTGATTTTATTTGAATTCAATAACTGCAAGAATGCACCGCAGTAATCAGAAGATTACTCTTACACTCCCTCACTCTCCTTGTGTCATGATATTTCGTAACCTTACAGATGTCATATCAGTGTCCATTTATGTAATATCTAGTAGGCATACAACCAAGTATTAATTAATTCTCCTCACGCAATGCGCTGAACCGCATACGGCGAAATTCACGCGCTTTCAGTGAGAGGCCTCCCTTTCATATCCGCCTCGCCAATTGAAGCCCACTAGTGCACTCTAATGATGGCTGTGGTCTCCAGCAACAGCCTATTTGCTACTCTTGCAAGGACAATAGAAAGAGATGGCGCAACGGTACAAATCAACGCTTGCATACTAAGCGCACTATTTACGTACGGCTGTTTCCAGAAACGGAAATAACGGAGAAAGGGAAGAGAGGCTTTGCCCTGCGCTTGGGTCTAGTAGGTAGGTAATAATAATAAAAAATCGGTAAAAAAAACTTTTAAGTTAAACGGTTTTATTTTATGTGCACTGCAAACTAGAAAATAAATATTTAGTTACCTACCTAACAACTTACGTAGGTGGTCTCGGTCATTACTGTCTCTGATGGTAGTGGTCATGATATCATGAACCATGTCAGCGGCCGAAAGGTGGTTCATGAAAGAAGTTTTAGGATGAATTATTACTGATCATTTTTTAATGAAACGCGCACAGACATTATTACTCAATATTGTTCACCGGGTGTATAGGCGCGAATATAACCAAAGACAAGCCCGAGTTTACCTTTGTTATTTTACTCGACGTTTCGACGCAGTTGCATGCGTCGTGGTCACGAGTGGACTGGAGTGCGGCGGCTGCCTCGCTCACAACACTGATGACATCGGCTGCCTTGTACAGCCGATGTCATCAGTGTTGTGTGCCGAAATAGTGACTCTTTGAGGGTAGTTGCGGATTCGTCTCAAACCAGGGAACGTCGCAGCCGCCGCACTCCAGTCCACTCGTGACCACGACGCATGCAACTGCGTCGAAACATCGAGTAAAATAACAAAGGTAAGCTCGAGCTTGTCTTTGGTTATATTCGCGCCTATACACCCGGTGAACAATATTGAGGAATTATGACTGATTTAAAAAAAAAGCTTCGTAATTGAATGTAGATAGAGAAATGCTCTATCTAATGTATATTAGAATTTATCGTATACGTGTACACAGCAGCCTGTGCTGGGCCCGCAAAATAGGCAAATTAAAGAATATTCCCTTAATTGTTCACAGTTTATATCCAGTTGTTAGCCTGGGAGCATCTAGTTGGATGTATCCCACTATTTCCATTTTCTATTGCTATTGCTATGGTTACGCTTAGCAAATTGCAATGGAAATCGTAAATAGTGGGATACACCCCTAGTTAAATATAAATGTTGTACAGCAGCACACACATTGTCTAATCCCATATGAAGTGGCTGAAGCACTTGTGTTACAGAAATCAGACAGCGAAATATTCCTACATTTATAAATAGACAACCTCGACAAGACACATTCAACTATATATAATGTACTCAAAAGCTCCTCAGGAAAACTGTCGGGGGCGGGAATCGAACCCACGGCCCTCTGGGCATAGAGGCAAACATGCTGATCAATGGACTAACGATCACTGGATGCCCAACAGTCTATGTTGTTTAGAACGATTTTAAAGTGTTTTTTTTCGGTCAGTTAATTAAGTAGTAATATGTAGTAGTAGAGCTTCTGTGATCGAGTTGGTCGGATACTTTACTTGCAATCAGTAGGTTCCGGGTTCGAGTCGGGCTACTGGTTGTGTACCAATGGGGCTCTTTTTCAGAGCTTATATACCTCCCTGTCACGTTGGGTTACTGAAACTCTTGATGAACCGTAGTCATTTGTTTGCTTTCAATAGCCCCGTTCTTTGTATTGTATCTGCCAGCTAACTAAATCATATTTATTGATTACCTACTGGCAGTAAGAGACAATATGGCAATAAAGCACCGTATATGGCTTTGGGCATCCCAAAGGTTAAAAGTGTATTTATTTATGTAGTATTAAGTAGTCTATGGCAGTTAATTATAATACTTTGGAATCCCACTATGGAATACGCACTCACTCAGGTACTAGCTGGCTGGACCCACCGAACCCACCGGCCATACCTGAAAAATAGACCTTTACTGACGTAGCTAGAGATTTCACATCCATCAACAAGCTTTCACTGACCACATTGTTTTAGCATAAGCCTTTACGTACGTGTATAGTTCATTGACATCTCAATACGGTAAAAATAATAATAACAAATGCCTATATTTTAAAAATCGTAAGACAGAGAAGAAGAAGTAAAAAATACCGTTGCTTTAATTTTCAATCCTCATGATGTATAATGAGGATTGTTAATTATTATTAACTATTGATAATTATTATATATATATTATATAATTATCTGTCACATATTTCTTCAGAAAATTAATAAAATGTAAAACAGCATCTCAAACGCAAAATACGGCTACCAGAAAAAAGGCTTTTGTTGTTGTTTTTTTTTAATTTGGCTTAGGTATATCGTAGTCAATCAGTAAGTTTATCAATACGATTTCAGTCAGTAATTCTATCAGAAAAAAACAATCACTATCGGAGTTTAACGCGTGAAGCGATGAGATGCAAATGGCTTCTTTATTTCTCATTTTCAAAATTAATTATTCGCTGTAATTATTGCGTTAAAGTGGTGGAATTCATGTAGTAATGTAGTAAAAGTAAAGGAGAGGACTACTATTTGATCAATTTGTTATTCCCATGTAATGTTCCACGCAGCATTGAAATGTAATGGTCCACCCTCATGTTTTAATGAGATTTTGACACGACTTTGACGATTGACTACTTTATCGATAGACTGTGACAATGACACCGACTATATCATTTTTACAACATTATTGTACACAAAGAGTTAATACTTGATTAATGTCAAATAGGCCAAAGCCCGAATCCAAATGAAAAAAAAAACAAACACTATCGATTTTGCTTACAAAATATTAAAAAAAGTATGTAAAAGTTCATTGGAAATATTCTATATTGAAAAGAAACGTATTTCTCTAAGTAGTATTATTTTACGTTTTCGCATTAAAATTTTGTGGGGGACCTTATAAAGACCTTTTGTGAAATGATATTATTGTTTTCGAAGACGAATTTCGTAGAAAATAGGTTTGTAACCTTACCACTGTCTTTCATTGTCAATTTATGTAATATCTGGTGTACAATAAAGCGTCATGCATTCATCAATAGTATCAGGTTAACTAAACATAATATAGTAATCAATTATTATCTAGCCCTTGAGAATCTGCCGAGGAAACGCGTATAATACCGAATTAGTAAAGTGGATAGTCATACAATCGCACCATTAAACGTCGTAATCTGGAATAATACGTTTTCCTCCGCATGCGAGCTTTCCGGAGCCGTCGACTACTAAGATGGATAACATCTCGATGATTTAGTTTTATTGCTTCACTGTAAGCTGTCATTGCTGGCATGTTCAGTTTGCTGTTAGATATCTCTACAGAAAGATTATTTCCTTTGCGAAGAAGTTTCACTTAAAATTTGGAACGGCGTTCTATTGTTTACGGTGCAGAATAAATGTCGATCTGTGTGTAGAGCTCGCCTCGCACGTTCGACAATTTTCACAGCGAGCGTCGGACAGTGGGTAATTCGAAAGAGATTTTATTGGGTTGTTCGGTCACGTCTCGGAAAGGGATCGCTCTCGGGGCGAAGTGCGACTTTTCGCACGATATGGGTTAACATCGACGATTCATCGTCGGTACAGATCGTTTTATGATTTCGCAACGGCACAATTTTTACTACCGACCGATACAAGGGCGTGTAAAAACGGCCGCGTTGAGTGGGTTGGATGGGAATGAGGCGTTTTTGTTCTGACACGGGATGGGTTTAAGAGGTATTTATTGAGCCATGATTTATTGTTGGTACGTTACGGCCCACTTTTAGGATTCCGAATAGCGTACATTATTTGTTATAAAAGGAAAACAAAATAAATCAGTTTTGGTTTGTGTAAGCTCTCTTGAAATAATTCAGGCGGACACTTGTTTAAAGCCCAAAGGAAATATTACCATGTTTGTACTTATTTCGTTGAAGTGATACGGTCGACATAAACCAGGGATTATATTAGGGTCGGATTATATTGTTGCAATTGAAGGCGTATCATAGTCCATTTCACATGAAGGTCGCGTGACCCTTTTACGGTGCCCTGTGAGCGCTCGCCGAGGGACAACAATAAAAGGTTATCGAAATTCAAATATTACCTGTATTACTCACGGGTCGCCGGTAACGGCAAACAGGACGAATATAAAACTAGTATCAATGTTGTGGCTTTCACGATAAAAAAAATTACGTATACCGAAAAATTTATTCTTTTCTATAAAATTATTAGGTATAAGCTGTAAAAGCAGACTCAATGGTACAATTTATCTTAATTCGAACCCGGAACTTTCTTTTGACTGCAGCCGCTCTTCTAAACACAATACCACAATAATCTTCATAATGTTAACGTACAAGTATACTTCACGTGAATAGTCCACAGCCAGTGTAGGACAATATCGTAGAATTTAATAAACCAGCTCAACCTTTATATTTTCTATAAACAAATAAAACGTTAAAACATCGACAATATAATACGATTCCATTAAAACTTTTGTGTGACTTCCATTTGAAGGGTCCGAAACCCCATCAAAATCCGATCCATTCCCAAAATCTCTCAGCACTTCCGCCCACTTTGTGTGTAACTGAAATACAAATCGTTTTAGTAATAGTCAAAATATTTGAGTTGTCGAGTAGCCGCGGGGGGCTACAATTGATTTATAAGAGTTGACCCCGGCGTTTGTCGACCCCTGACGTAGGTTTGGTGCGCCGAGCGACTGATGTCGGGGGCTCTCTCATTTGAGGGGAAATTGAACAACTTGCTATCGGTTCCACGCTTTATCAGACGTCGTTATGACGGATCCCCGACCCTGCTAATGGGACGATCGAAAAAAAATTAGACATTGCGTATGGGGTGCGCCAAGTCGAATATAATGTATATAGAAACAATATTTATTACGAACGTATGTACGTACATTCCAGAAAAAAAAAATTACTAGCTGTGAATACATAAGCCCTGTTCATAATATTTAGTAGACCAATTCAAGAATACTAATAATCACAAAAAGAAATCCTTTCCACGAAATAATTCCTACAAAAATTAAACACTTTACTGCTCAGAATTTCCAAATTATCAACTCCTTCGTCGCGAACATATTGCAGTGAATATTACCGCATAATATTTTAATCTTTCCAGAGGCCCGAGTAGAATAAAATGACATCGCAAAACATAGGGGTGTATGACAATAAAACTAAATCACAGAGGCTCTATTGTGAGCGCTCGGCGCCGGCGGAAAACGTGCATACGATGGCGAAGGGGAGAGCTGATTCCTTCACGGAAATTGAATAAATATACATAGAATAACTAGTCAAAGAAAATGCCTAGTCACTTCGAGCGACGAACTTTTTAGCTGATACGGCAAAGACTTGCAAAATAGACTTTTTGGTCGGTTAGTTTGGCTCTGAATTCTTTAATTCTAACCTTTTTTTTCTTTTCGACGTTATTTTTTTCTTGACTTCGTAAATTATTGTAATCAAGAGCGAAGACCCCTTTTGGGGTTTTGGTGATCTGCTATCAGAGACTTCATTTCCAGACGTTATACTACGTGTAAAAGGGCCCCGAGAAATGGTTTTAGAAACGTTGGGCTCGTCAAAACTATAGATATGTTTTCGTCTCAACACAAAATAGACAATTTTCTACCGTGGAATATGTCATTTTGTAAGGAGATAAAAAAATATTTCATTTCCCCGCATTGTCGGCATAGTAAAAATTGTTCATATTGACGAGTCCAACAACGTAACAACGGCCATTTCTCGGGGCCCTTTTACGCGCAGTGGCTTGATGCGTTCTCCGTTCATCAAAGTCCGTTCTTTTTTCTATAAAAATATTGTTCATGATGATTTTGCTGTAACAATGTTACCCTTGACATCCAAGGGTTATGACAACAAAACTTCCATTCATCCCACTAGACTATTAAAGGTTTCCGACCATTTGGCCCAAACTGTTCACGAAACCAATAGTAAAGAAAATGGTAAGCTATTCAGATTGACGCGTTCCAAAGAGCAATACACTACACTGTGATAAAAACCTTTCTCACTTTACACGTTAACAACGTAAACTGGGTCAAAGAGGCAAACGATTTCACTAAGGGTTTTTTTTTATCACTCGTTAGTTTGTTTTCCAAACCCCCATTGAAGTGTTACTTTTGAAGCTTCAGCCGCGCGGTCAGTTTATTGTGTGAGTATTAGAGTCGGAGAAGCAAATTGAATCCCCTCCTCGATGTCCGTCCCCGGAAACCGGACGCGTTCTGGATCTTACAATTGTGTTTATTCTATCTGTGAGGAACTCGCGCGGAGAAATGTGCTGAGTAACGTATCTACGTCAAGTATAGTATATAATATCATTGACCAAACTTGTTATATTTCTGATATTTGACCTGACATAATGTTACCATAGAAACTGAACGTAATAGCCAACCTCAGACCAAACACAACTAGACTTGCAAACCGTACCACCTTCGGTCTGACTCTTTTCCACCAAAATGTATGGAAAATGATGAATTTCTGGATCCAAACTGTCACTTTAACTGTTGTTTTGACAGTTTGGATCCAGATTTATCCTGATACAGAGCAAGGGACAGAAGATATTGTCTTTTGTTCTTTCACTCATACATGATCTCCGGTTTCGAGTACTTTTCACGCCACCTTCCGCCAGGAAATCACCAATCTAATCTAAATATATAAAAGGAAAAGCTGACTGACTGACTGCCATATCAACGCACAGCGCAAACGGCGAAACGTAGGCATTTGAAATTTGGCACGGACGTAGCTTAGGTACCGTAGGGGTGCACTAAGAAAGGAAGCCTAGAGCATCGCCGCAAAGTTGCGAGCCTATCTGTCTTCTATCGGGTGCATTTCGGAAAGTGTGCTACGGAGTTGCATAACCTAATACCCCCATCGCGTTTTTACAATAGGACAACCGGCAGGAGAACGGCAAGACGTCATCCATACCAGGTGGATTTGCCATTTACGCGAACCAAACGGTTTGCGTCCACTTTCATAGTGCGAACCGCCAGGATGTGGAACGACTTGCCGGAGTCTGTGTTTCCTGCGCAGTGGAGTCTGAAGATCTTAAAGTTACTGGGGTGAATAGGTACCTTCTGAACAAGTGTGTTCCATCGTAGACCACATCGCTGCTTAACATCAGGCAGGATGGTGGTCAAACGCTTGTTCATAGTGATTAAAAAAAAAATTTGGGATTTTTTTTATATTTAGGTCATTGAGAATGTTCGTTTTGGCTATATCAAGCAACTAACAGTATAAATAAGTATTGTCTGGTGATTCAGGATTGCATAATTTGCGTAATTGAATGTATTTAAAGTACCCTCTTTCGTAGTGGTAATCAAGACTGAAATAGTGACATCTAGCGGTGTTCTTATATAAATACATGATCCAATACCTAATAACTCTGGCTGTGTTACGTTCGGCTCTTGAGTTGCATCTATTAGCCACCGGAGGGCGCTGTCTGATGTCGACACCTCGTAGCACTATCGTGCTTAGGTGCTGACTCTGTCCCTGAGTTCTTACTATTGGCCGTCGGAGGGCGCTGCAGCATGCTGTGTCAAGTATGCAACCTATGTTCACACATCTCAATGTTCAACAGATCTCAATGATATAATGTAAGAAGTTAAAGTTAGCTTCAATCAATGTAGGTTTATTATCGACCCACCATGATGAATTTATTGTGGCGGTGGGGCAGGAGCAATCCGACATATTTGCAGTGAACGAAACTTGGTTGCGCGAGGGCGGGGAAGCGCGCGCGCCGTCTCTGCCGGGTTATATAGGTAGCCTATATAGATGTCACACTCCTCGGCAACGTACCTCGTTCGTGCTCGCGGTGGTGTTGTTGCCTTTTATGTAAATAAATTAAACAAAAAAACCTTTTTAAGAAAGCATTTAATTAAATACCCTAAAAAGAAGGAAATAAATTTTTACTTACAAATTTTAACTGTCTACTTATAGCCAAAGTCAAAGTCAAAGTCAAAGCGTTTATTTTTCATCTTAATAAGTGCTATAACATACAGATATACAGTAGCATAACACAAAACTTGATGAACGTCATTTATGACTTTAAAAACAAAAGTAATCGTCCCCGGTTCGAATTAATTTCTTTTACTGGCCAGAAGAACCGGGAAGAAACTGGCATCTTTTCAAATCGCCAAGGCTTACTGCTAAGTATACTTAACATAAATATGACTTAATACTCATTTAACAAATGCTTGATGGCCGGATGCATGCCTGACTGGTGAACAGCTCAAGGGCACTAAATGATATTAACATTAAATAAAACAAAAGAGTTCCCCTGTGGGTTATGTAACTAAACCCCTCAGAACATGCAAGCAACCACCCAGCTCATTACCAACATTAGTGATGTGGAATGTTTAGCCTTAGATGTCTTAATAATTATGTTTTACATCAATACGAGCTGACATGTTTGTCCATGCATTATCATCATGTAGGTAATCATCAACCCTGTAGTATGCCTTACTAATTAACTGTTTCTTTACAATTGACTTAAATTTTCCTTCAGACAACTCAGTTATTTCCTTGGGCAGTTTGTTATAAAATTTAATAGCAAGTCCTAAGAAGCACTTGCTAGTTTTGCTGAGGCGACTAAAAGGCTGATAAATCTTACACTTATTTCGAGTGCTATATTTGTATACCTCATCATGCTGCAAAAATGAATTAATATTTTTTCGGATATACATAATATTTACAAAAACATACTGCGATGGAAGTGTCAAAATATCTATACTTCTAAATTTATCTCGAAGGGAGTCTCTGGAGCGCATTTTATATATTGCCCTTACAGCTCTCTTTTGGAGTACAAATATCGTACCTACATCAGCAGCATTGCCCCACAACAATATACCATACGTCATTAAGCTATGAAAGTATGCAAAGTACACCAACCTTGCCGTTTCAACATCTGTTAAATCTCTGATACGTCTAACGGCAAACGCGGCCGAGCTTAATTTAGCGGCAAGTTTAGTAATATGCTCTGCCCATTGCAGTTTGGAATCTATAGTAACACCTAGAAAGACAGTGTTATTTATAAACTCCAAACTCTTACTTCCTAATTGGATACTTGCATCAATCTTTTTAACATTTGGTAGAGAAAAATTTTATACATTTTGTTTTTTTACTATTTAATAAAAGATTGTTACAAGTAAACCAATCGAGGACTTTAGACAGTGTTTCATTAATGCCCTCTGTATTAACATTAGTGCGATTTACTTCAAATATCAACGAGGTGTCATCAGCGAACAATACTATGTCAGCATGCTTCTCTACCATTGAAGGGAGATCGTTAATATATACCAAAAATAAGAAAGGTCCAAGTATTGATCCCTGAGGAACGCCTAGTTTTACTTCAGAGCCACCAGATCTAATTCCATCAATATCTACATATTGCTTGCGATTATTTAAATAAGAACTTATGATTGACAGATCAGCCACACCGTAGAATTTTAATTTTGAAATTAATGTTTTTGAGTCTACACAATCAAATGCCTTTGAGAGGTCGCAAAAAATGCCAATGGCATCTTTTTTGTCCTCCCAAGAAGCAAAAATATGCTTTACTAGAGCTACACCTGCGTCAGTGGTTGATCTGCCTTGAGTAAAACCATATTGCTTTGAGTGCAATAAATTATTACTTACAAAATAAAAAAGCAATTGGTTTAACATAAGTTTTTCAAATATTTTACTACATACAGGTAAAATAGCAATTGGCCTATAATTGTTTCTATCTTCGGAATCACCAGATTTGAATAGAGGTATTACTTTACTTAGCTTCATTAGATCTGGGAAAACCCCTTTCTTAATAACATACTTTCTTCACTTTAATATCATACTTGAGGAGGTGTAACATTATCTGATAATAATTGTTCAGCGCTGAAAGCACTAGAAGCCAGGTTTTTGGTCACATTGGTGGGTATATCAGTAAAAAACTCTTCAAATTTGTTTACAATATCTACTTTGTTATCAACTAGTATGTCTCCTACTCTTAATTTTATATTATTCTGTCTATTAACATTCTTTCCAGATTGTTCACTAATTACTTGCCATACAGTCTTTACTTTGTTACTTGACTTTTCAAGTTTTAACTTGATTGAAAGGGCTTTAGCTGCTTTACAAGTATTTCTAAATATTTTAGAGTATTGCCGGACGTAATGAGAGAACTTTTCATCCTGGCTATGAGCTTTTTGTGCGTAAAGATCGTAAAGGTTCCTACGAGAAATGTGCAAGCCAGGAGTTGCCCATTCATTAAATTTACCTTTACAGTTATTAGATATTTTTATAGGAAAAGTGCTCTCATGTAGGTCATGGATAACATTAATTAGCTGACATGACATTTTATTTGGATCATCATCATTAAAGTTGAAATTATACATTGCAAGTTCAATTTGCCTACTGAATCTGTCTAGTTTCTTTGCAGTGATGGGTCTCGATCTTCTTGGGGTGGGTCTGGTCTTCCTGACTGCCGGAACTACAATTTCTTGACCACTGTGATCAGATTCTAGACAGTTGATGATCCTCTTTGAACTTAGGTCTAGATTGTAAAATATATTATCTATGCAGGTTGCAGAAGTTGGTGATATTCTTGTTGGCTCGTGGAAGGCATTTATCAGCCCATAACAAGTAAACAGAGATAAAAATCGCGTTGCTGTCAAAGAATTTACTAAAATGTCAACATTGAAGTCACCACATACTACAACCTGTTTTTTGCTTGTAGAAAGCCGACTAAGGACTTCTTCCATCGCAGATTCAAACACCGCAAAATCGGAGTTTGGAGGTCTGTATACAGAAACAATAATATGACTACTTAACTCTATACACGCCAGCTCGATAGTGCGTTCAACAGATAGACATACTATGTCTTGCCTAGATTTACATTCAAAGTCTTTTTTAACAAGAATTAATGAGCCACCTCTCTGAGAGTGCTCTCTGCTGAATACACTTTTACAATCATAGTTACTTAAGTGATAAGCCATATTACATTTGTGTATCCAATGTTCTGTCACACAAAGGATATCTACATTTTCACTATTTAAATAAAATTCAATAGAATCTATTTTGCTGGGAAACCCTTGAATGTTCTGATGAACAATTTTCAAATTATATTGGCTTCCCATTGTCAGTTGAGGCTGTTTAAACAGTCTCCGTTTCCATGCAAGTTATTGTTAGTACATATACTAACCAATGTCTCATTTTGTGTCTGCGTTGTAATTTCTACAACTGAATCACAGGAGATATTATAATCTCCATGACCATGCAAGTTATTGTTAGTACATATACTAACCAATGTCTGATTTAGTGACTGCGTTGTATTTTCTACATACACAATAGCCTATATACACAATTCATAAAATCATAAAAGCTTGTTGCGACGTTTGCGTAAGTAGGCACTAGATAGGTATCTGTAAGTATTTACCTAATTAAAATGAAATAAAAAAATAAACTTATCGGAATAAGTTGGTCAATGAAATAGGTACCTAGGAACTAGCTATTAATAAATGAGAGATAGTAGTCTCACTTGACATATTTTGAACATTTTAGATTTAAGGATTTTGACGATACTTTTTGATTTACTTTAGTTGACGAAATTATTGTAGGAAACATAATTTTATCTATTGACTCGAATGCTAAGGGCCATTATAGGATAGATATGGACATAATAATTCTAACCCTACCGGATACACTGACATTAATACCGCTATCATGAATAGATCGCTAGAAACATTTACTTTCCCTGCTGATTGGAAGATTGCTCTTGTATCTCCGATACCTAAATCAGGAGACCCTTGTAACTATAAGGACTTGCGACCCATTTCCATTCTGCCCTACCTGTCAAAAATACTTGAGAGAATTGTCTACAATAAGGTGCGTCATCACTTTGAGTCGTGTAGAATGTTACCCAAACACCAGTCCGGCTTTCGTAAGAAGCATAGTACGTGTACTGCACTGATTGATGTTCTGGACAGTATTATTACCGAGGCAGACAACGGATATGGAAAGATTCTTACACTTTTGGATTTTTCGTGCGCTTTTGATGGTATAAACAGAGACGTACTTCTGTCCAAGCTCTCGTACTATGGTTTTGACATTAGTGTTGTCAGGTGGTTCTCATCTTACCTCAGTGGTCGTCTAACAACAAGTTATTATAAATCGAAGTGACGGTACCGCTATGGAGTCGCAGATACGGGTGGTACATAAACCTCAGGGTTCAATTCTCGGACCACTCTTGTTTGTGATTTTTAGCGCGGATATCATCAATAATCTTCACAATTCCTCTTTTCATATTTATGCTGATGACTTACAAATTTACATTCCAGTCGACCCTAAGAACCCAAATATAGCTGTTAGAGGTCTTAATGAAGACTTATACAGGCTCACCGAATGGTGTTCCTTAAACAGCATGGTCTTAAACCCCTCAAAATCTAAATATATGTTGTTAGGTTCGCAGAAACTCATCTCTCATATCCCACTGTCTACTCTGTCAATTTTTGTAAATAGCAACCAAATTGAGAGAGTTTCTGAAGCTCGTAATTTAGGTATACTAATGGATAATGATCTTCGTTTTGAATGCCATGTTTTGCACATTCATCTTGTTAGAAATTGCTTCTTTCGGTTATAAGTACTTTATCAGTTTCGTCAGTTCCTTTCGGTTGATATGAGAGTCTTTATGATTTGTGATTCTTTAATCCTGTCTAAAATTAGTTACTGCTCCAGCGTATTCAGAACGCCTGCGCTCGGTTTTGCATTCGCATTCCTCCTCGTCCTCACGTAACTCCCTATCTCAATCAAGCTAACATTCTGAACTTACGTAGCAGGGAGAAACTTTATTTTGCTACTTTATTGTTTGGAGTGGTGAAGACATCTTCTCCATCCTATCTTTATGAGAAGCTTACCTGGCGCGACTCCAAACACATTGTCTCGATCAGAAGTAAGTCTCAGCCCCTTCTAATGTATCATCACAAAACGGCAGCTTTTCGAGGTAGCTTTAGATATCAGGCTACAAAGTGTTGGAACGATTTGCCTCCACCACTTAGAAATTGCAATAGTGCACAGTCCTTTAAACGCAACATGTTTCAACTTCTACTGGTTAAACAAAGTTTTCGTTCAGCCTGATCGATCTAAACTCAGTCTCACTAACTAACTTTTTTTCACCATTTCTATTACTTTTTTAATCATTTTTTTTTCTTTTTAACCTGTCTTCTGTATCCATTCATTGTGTTGCTGACTTAATTATGTATCTATCTATATTATTAAATGTTTAAAACGGCAGCTCGCGACCACGACACATGTAACTGTGTCGAAACGTCGGGCAAACAACGAAGGTAAGCTGAATGCTTATCTTTGGTTAATCTTCGCGCTATAATACCCGTTTTAAACATTTAATATCATGTCGGTGCGCATTTCCTACTGATACTTTTTAGCCCGATCCTGTTGGTCGCGTCGCTATACAGAGGGTATTGAAACAACGCGAATGAAATCGCGGGTCGTCCATGTATAAAAGAAAGTCGTGTTAGTTATACTATTTATAACTCAAGAACGGCTGAACCGATTTGGTTGATAATTGGTGGGGAAGTAGCTTAGTACCAGGAGACGGACTTACGATACCCGATTTTTATCCGGATCCTGTGATACGTGGCGCTGTATAGAGGGTGTTATAGTTTGTATGACATACTGAAACTACGCGAATGAAATCGCGGGGCGTCCACTAGTCTAGTATAACAATAGTAACAAATACCTATATGCGTAAGATAAGCCCCATTTCAACGCTTCGAAATGCATTGTCTCGGCTGTACAAGATGATCTTCTAGAATAACATGTTTCACAAGGTGCGGTTCTGCGGAGTGTTTCAGGTGTCGCTCGACAAAGCAACTAAATACAATCGGATACCTCGCGCTACAGTTTAATAGGATTCTTAGCGATAGAATTAAGTTTATTTCTTTTTAATAAATGACTGGGCTGAAAGGGGGCTGTGCGATGGTCCAAATAATTTATTCTTTATGTGATGCACTTTTGTTTTTTGGCTGTCATTTGAGTTGTTGTAAAAATTTCCGATCGCTGTGCACGGCCTCCCTAATCGCCGCAGAAAAATCGATCATCTTGTGTGTTTTATTCCGTTTAGCTGTTTGTGTCGTCTACAAGGATATTGTTCCAAAATCGACCAAAGTGTATTTATTTTTTTTTATCGACCATGTATTAGAATCGCAACCAGCCGTTATATTTTTTAACGGAGCATGGCCATTTTCGTAAGTAGTAAAATTGCTCGTGTCAATGAAAATTAACCAAACAACTTTTTTTTAAATACACACTTCACGCATTTTATTCCCAAAGCGGGGTAGGCAGAGGCACTTGCTAAGCAAGTACCCACGGTTCACCAAGCGTATTTAACCCAACGTGACAGGGGGTGAGCCCATCGCCGTTAAAGGGTTCACACCCCTTGTGGTGTGCGGGTTTCATCACGATGTTGTCCTTCACCGTACGAACGTTGCGTTGCGTACATAGGCTCTGAAAAAGAGTCCCATTGGTACTCGTCCAGTAGCCGGACTCGAACCCGCGACCTCCCGGTTGCAAGTCGAGTATCCGACCAACTGGACCACAGACGCTCTTAATAAATTGAAAAATGTTTTTCACGTATAAGCCATATAAAAATTTAGGAATTTTATTAATGTCCACACACTCCCAAATACGTGTTCATATTTTAAGTCAATTCAGTACATCGCACCACACAGAATGACAAAACATGACTTATCTTTCATTTGAGGTGTTTATTCTAGTGATTGATTGAGATAGCGAGGCACAGATTTGGGTAAAAACAGAAAAATACTACCCTAATACTACTTTAATCACGTGTAGTACATACAATCCAAAATTTAATCCAAACCTGAACAACTTATCCCTTATTCCATACTTATGCACAACGAAGCATTTTTATTTAATGTTGTTTAATTTAGTTTGCTATTTTCTCAAAAGATGACGCTACGGTGTCAATCAAACCCTACTTGACCGATACTTGGCACCAATCAATATAAATAGCGATTGTCAATCATCTGTCATTCTGTTTGACAATCGACACAGAAACCAGTACTACGTCATAGAGGAAAGTGGGTTTAAATATGCTTCAATAACTTTAAAACTTTTTCCTCATCTCTTGAGACTATTGAAAAACAAAAAGTTTCAGGTTTTCTATTTGGAGAGCTAGCGACCATCGTCGACTGGGTAGTGTGGCGGATGCCATGTCCGGTTTCCGGTGAGTTCCCGCAGGTAGCGACAGGAATGGACATGTGAATTACACACACACTACCGATTTCGTCAGATCTCCCAAAGTTCGGCATTTGCGTCACGTGTTAGCTCAATCTGACGAGCAAAGAAGTAAGACATCGTTGCTAAATTTCCCTGTCGAAGTAACTACAAAAGGGTTGGCTGTCTACCGATTTACGTATTTCAATGAGGAGTGAGATGAGCAAAGTCATAAGAGAGAATACACCGATATCAGTCTTCCGTTACGTGTATTTTCTATTTGTAAAAAAATAAGGATACAAACTGTATTCATAGTATTGTTATAAGGAAAAAAACACTGTTTCCACTCACTTTTGGTGGGTGTCAATAGAGTCGAAAAATAATAATGATTTTTTCGTACAAAATCGTGCGAAGAGCTTTTTTTATGAAGACCGTCAATCTGTTTTTATTCGTTTATGGGCGTTGACCCCGTGCAAGTCACTCCGAGAAGATTCAAAAGGGTGTGTTGGCATGTAAAGGCGAGTAGATAGACGATACCGAACTGAGTTGATAACGTCGTCCATGCCAGGTATTCCATTTACGCCAACCAAAAGGGATGCGGCAAACTACGTAGTACGAACCGCCAGGATGTGAAATGATTTGTGTTTTCTGCGCTCAGTATGGTTTGGAGATCTTCAACACTGGGGTAAATAAGTACCTAATGAACAAGTGTGCTCCATCGTAGATCACATCGCTGTTTGACAGGTTTATAGTATTGAAAAAATTGATACTTGGTATGTAGGTAGGTTTTTAGAGGTGTCGGGCTATACTGAGCATTATTTTTCAAATTGTTTTAAGACTCGATAGGTAGGTTTATCTACTATATAAAAATAAGTCGGGTTTTCCTCCCTGACGCTATAACTCCAGAACGCACGAACCGATTTCCACGGTTTTGCATTCGTTAGAAAGGTCTCAGGCTCCGTAAGGTTTATAGCTAAGAAAATTTAAGAAAAAATTCAACAGAAAAGCGGGATAACGAAACGAAGCCATCTGGTGGCGAAACGGAGTTCGCCGTGTTTGCTAGTTGCTCATAAATGTTGTATGAATAAAGAAAACCCGCGTAGAATGTAATCTCGGGACTTCATTCGGTATTATTTGCGTGAAAGAGTCAATAATCATACTAATATCAAGTAGAATAATCATACGAAAGTTATAAAAAAATTGACAAGGTGTATCGAGTCCAAAAATGACATAATATTAAAACGGAGTCATAGCGTTCCCCCGTGGTCGACTATTATAATATTTTCATGGAAACAATCTGTTTTGCATAGTTTAGGGCGCAAATTCGATGACTGTTTTTTATTCATACATTTTTATAGAGATCAAATTTATTATGATACCTGCTAAAAAGCTGCCGACTTTAAAGAGTGTGGTTTAAATCATTCTGTATTTATGTAACAATTCCCATATTAAACCTTAATTTTTCACGATTTACTATGATACCTTCTTGTGGCGAATTTCATAAACACTCAGTTACTGTTTCATTTCTAAACATAGGATATACCAATTAAGCAGTGGCGTGCACACCATATAGGCGAAAAGACACTGCCTACCTTAGTATTTTGGCTACCCGACCTAATAATAGAGTTATTGCTCGATCTTTTCTTGTTGTACCCACGACATAGGCTAACGAAGTCCTGTGTTTTGTAGGTGAGTAGATAGGTAGGTATCTATATTTCGTAAAGACAAGTTACCTATACATAGGTGTCAATCCTTGGGGATTACTGCCTACAAGCCAGTGCACGCCACTGCAATTAAGAGGAAAATACTGTACTAGTCTCAGATTAAGTAAACTATTTATCTGCGTTGCTCAAGCAAAAAGGTTGCAATCGAAGTTAATTTATACGATGTCTTGGAATCCTCTACTTTTCTCCTCAATAAAAGGTGTCTAAGTGCGACTCGCTTATCGAAGTTAGGCCCCTTTTAGAGCATCGCAGAGTATCCTTAGTGCTGTCGAGTGATAGAAATACGCATATGCGCTAGCTGAATAATATAGCCAATTTTGAATAACACAAGTTAGACATAATTATGGTGTGGTTTCCTTTGTAGACATTTGTTGTTACTATTAGATATTGCAATAAATTACGTAATGTGGTGGATTTACCACTTACGCGAACCAAACGGAACCTTCAAAATGCGAACCGCCAGGATGTGGAATGACTTGCCGGAGTCTGTGTTTCCTGGGCAGTACAGCCTTAAGGTCTTCAAATCGCGGGTGAATATGTACCTAATGAACAGGTGTGACCACATCGCTGCTTAATATCAGGCAGGATGGTGGTCAAACACTTGTTCATTGTGTTAAAAAAGTAAATAAAATGTTGTTGACTAACGCAATCAATGGAGATTTTTTTTGACGTTTTTCTGACAGGTTTTTGGGCGGAAAACTGTCATTGCTGTCATACTTTTCAAACAAAGTTTGACAGCAATGGTAGTTCTCCGTCCGAAAATCTGTCCAAAAAACGTCAAAGAAAATTCTCCATTATAATCCGACGTCAAAATGTATGCTTTTCGATTTTTATTTAAACACATTTAATGCACAAAAATGTACTCACCCCGGCTTCAGTAACTCTTAATTCGTTTTTATTAAAAATACGGCAGTTGAAGAAAATTTACACTTTTACAAGGGACATATTGTATAGTAAAAGTAAAGTCGATTTGATCTTATTCGGAGGTTAAGATTATATTATTTTGGATTATTGTTTAAAATCAGAACGCGTGGCTTTAAAAGAGCCTACAGCAGATTTTTCATCGACGCGCCCTAACCGTCAGACGCCCGGCTGCTGCAAGAATGCTTACAATTTTAGTACAGAATCCGTAAATCCAAATTGGATTTCTTTTACAGCAGCATCCTGTTAAGTCTTCAGTCCAATTATACGAAAAGCATGTAAAGCGAAACTAACGTGTATTTATCTGTCTACGAATTGATTGGTAATAGTTTCCGCCCTTAGAAAGGTACGCCTTTCTCTAATCTGCTATTTATGCAGAGTTTAACGACACGAACTCACCACACCACAATTTGCTACTCTGCTCCCACTGGTTTATCTCTATAAAATTTGACTGATACTTGAGAGGGCTAGTTAGAACATTTTACGTATGTAGTGTAGGGAAAAACCGAATTCTTAAAACAAAATAGGCTCCGACGTTTTCTATTAATATCAAACTTTCTATTAATAGTGAGGCATCTGGATTACTTTTACTAGCATAAAAATAACATAGGGAACCTTTTTTTTTAATATCTTATCCATGAATTAGGTCAGGGAACTATATTTGTGTGAATACGAAACATCCCAAGATTATGTTTCATTACAGTACCAACGCAGGATTGAGGACTCTCGATGTAGGTACCAAATAATTTATTTTCGACCGTTTTGTATGAAATCATGTCCGTGGTGGTTTTAGAGCGTCTGTGCTGCAGTTGGTCGGATACTTGACTTGCAATCCGGAAGTCGCGGATTTGAATCCGGCTGCTGGAAGTGTACCAATGGGACTCTTTTTCAAAGCCTAAGTACGCAACGCAACGCTCGTACGGTGAGGGAAAACATCGTGATGAAACCCGCACACCACAAGATGTGTGACCCCTATAACGGCAAAGGGCTCACTCCCTGCCACGTTGGATTAAATTTGTACGCTTGGTGAACCGTTAATTTTTTATGTACATGGTAAATATATTCGATATCAAAAGAAATATTCTGTGTTTTATGTTCACCTCGACCGTATTTTGATAGTTAGACATTATTATGTTTCGGGCATAAGAATGGGTCTCGGTTATCCCTTGCCTGTCGTAAGAGGCGACTGAAAGGGCGTGGGCACGGGCGGAGATTCGGGCGCTTAAATTACGGCTCCCGAGGACGACGGCGGTACCGCGGTGACCCTGGTACCGCCGTGAGTGGGGGTGCGTCGCCTCTCATGCCGGGAGTGGTCCGTGATAGGCCCTCACGGCTGGGGCTGCCCTTGTAGTGGCTAAGGTCGTTACGCGGACCCCGCGGCGCGTTACTGCGCGAGTGGTCACCGTGGGGTTTTAGTGGGTGCGAGTCCCACATAACCCCTCCGTTGTCCCCGCCAGCGGTGAGGTACCCATAACGGATTTCCCCACGATAAAAAAAAAGTTAAGTATATGGATATATTTTCATGTTCATATCGTTACCATCATCAGTCCATATTGGTCCACTGCTGGACATAGCCCATGTTCATATATTAATTCGTATTGATATAATATACATTTCGTGTATTGTAATAGGTACTTTGATTTTTTTCCTGAATTTAGAATTTCTCTCTGTAATTTAATTATTATTTGCATGTTCAACAACACAATGACTTTCTGTCCTGTGACATGTACCGAAGCGTACAACGATGTTGTCGTTTAAGTTATATTTTCCTCATCCTTCGTCGGTATAATTACATCATCGATAGGAAAAATTCTCACTAAAACGAATTATTATTTGAATAATCGTCGAAGATGTGCGTACACTTACATATTTTCCGGGGCCCCGTTAATTGACATTGACGAAGGTCATCTTCTAAAAAAACTTTTTTTCAAGCTTTTTCAGTTCACTCTGGAACTTTATATCATCATCATCATCAGCCCATACCTGTCCACTGCTGGACATAGGCCTCTCGAAGCCGAAAACAGATCACAGTGGCGTGCAATTGGAGAACTTTATATACATACTTATAATTACTAACTCGAGCATAGAGCGGCAAGGATCACTTGGCGCGTGAGAGCTGAATATTTAATCTGATTTACCGCAATTCCTGTATTTACAACTTAAATTAGTTTGTTTGATGTGATTTGTTTTTGCTTGTATTACGATAATATGGACAGCAATATTCAACAAAACAACATTTGATGGGCCTAAATTTGATGCTGAACTTTTCAGCAAAATAACGTTTTTGCACGGTAACTACAAGAAACAAAGAAGCAGTATTTTCGCTTTTACTATGTATGCTATTACAGCTACAACAAGGCTGTGTGCTAAAATCGGCGGACCACTTTAATATATTCTCGTGGAGAGTGCTTTCTGCAATTCAAGTATAATAAAACTTGAGAATTATTTGAACTAGGTAGGTCTGTAATGAATACGGTCCATTTAGCTTATATGTAGGTTTTGAGCTGGATCAGGAATACCTGCATAACACTTTCTCACATATCGTTCAGTTAGAACAAATGCGACACAATACAAAATGTGTCATTTTGTAAAATTGAAACCTAACCTAACATTAAGACATAAAAAACAATTGCGTGGAAGCATGTTTGTTATGGGGTCGTTTTTATTCTAACTATGCCATATATATTTTTATTTATGCATTTTCTAAATAGAGTTTTGAAGTACCAAGTATACTAATTTGATGTAACGTTTAATTTCCATGATGAATTATTTGAAATCAGCTAAAAATAACAAAGCATGACAATACTGCCCAATATTCTACATTCTTGGTCAACTTTATTTAGAGTGCTACTACACCAATCAATCGATCTTTAATCGACGGCATCGATCTTTAAACGAACGCCGATCGTAATTGATCGAGTGGTAGCATTAATTGGTCGACGGATGCGGTTCAACCAAACAAATAATCAATATTTCATAAACTTATTTTCTGGTCTGTCGCTTTGTCGTTAGTTGATTAATACTAAAAAAAAAATACACTTCACGCCTTTAATCCCAAAGAGGGGTAGGCAGAGGCACTTGCTAAAGCAAGTACCCACGGTTCACCAAGCGTATTTAACCCAAATGATTAGTACTATATTTAGTACTATTGATTAATACTAATAGATGGATAATAATAGAATACAGTCAGTTTTTTTTGAAACCCATTCGAGCGATTGGTATGGTAGAGCCTGGCAGTGGCGTGCACACCATATAGGCAAAAAGACACTGCCTACCTTAATATTTTGGCTGCCCGACCTAATAATAGAGTTATTGCTAGATCTTCTTTTCTTGTACTCACGACATAGGCTAACGAAGTTCCTGTGTTTTGTGAGTTGATAGGTAGGTGCCTATATTTCATAAAGACAAGTTACCTATACATAAGTGTCAATCGTTGGGGATTACTGCCTGCCTTGGCGTAAAAGCCAGTGCACGCCACTGGAGCCTGGTATCTCAACCGTTCCAACATCGATCGATACCTCGATTGGTGTAGATGCTAACTAAACTTACTTGCGTACCGTAGTCCATTGTCCCATTTAGGTTACCTGGAAGAAATCGCTATGAGCGATAAGGTCACCTTTTGCAACTTTTCCATTGTAATTTTTTTTATATATTTTGTAATGTACAGTGTGCAATAAAGAGTATATTCATTCATTCATTCATTCCATAAGCAACGCGCGTATTTCAGAAGTAGTAGGTAATACAGTGTAGTAATAATTCGACAAAAAGAGTAAAATATCTAATTTACACATTCCAGAAATTTACGCATGCAATAAACATGTTACGACGCACTTCCGCCGCTTACGACTGGCAACGTTAATGACACCAAAAATAAAGCTGACTTTATTGAGCACGCATGTTGTATGCTTTAGGGTTTTTGACTTATTATTATATTAACTATTCATGCATGCATACATAAACTCACGCTCATAATTCTTAACGGGGCAGGCAGATTCATTGGAGGAATTGTGCCATCTGGGTCATGTTTAGGTATATAGAACGCGAAGGGCCTTACTAATAATGGCGGAATTGCTATTTCGAAGATACAAAAAGCTCAACTTAACTTGTCAGTTGTATGTCAAATACGGAATAACCAGTTCAATTAGACCTCTAATAATCGTTGTATAAGTGACAACGCGTTTATTGGTAAGGGGGTTAGTGTCCAAGGTTAGACTTATCTTGAAGCGCCATCTCTTTTTAACCGACTTCAAATAAAAAGGTGGAGGTTCTCAATTCGTCTGCATGTATAATATTTTTTAGTGCGCGTATCAGAGTAGCAAAACATCTATACTACTACTAATAAACTCGGTGTAACTTAAAGCTAAGTTGTTACAGTTCTGTTGAACCTGGTTATACCGTATTTGCAAACCAACTGAAAAGATAAGATGAGCATGTTGTATCTGAAGAATAATTATACCGCGTTTATTGGTAGGACCTTTAGAGTTAAAAGTGAAAACAATAACCAATTTAGTAGTCACTAGTTTCCTTTGTTCAGCGATGCAGAGATAGAAGCGTGCCCTTTCATCGTAAGCGCGGGTTTTTTTTCTAGTTGACCTGATACGCGCAGTAGAATCAGATGGCGTTTCGGGATGAATGTATATTCGTATAAAGCCCTACCTTTTTTTTTATTTTTCGGAGGGGAAATCCATTATGGATACCCAGTCGCCCAGGGGAGGGAATAGGTTATGTCGGACTCTCACCGACTAAAACCCCTCCGGTGGTCGTCGGCGGTGCGTGTCGGGTGACTCCGGGTTCTCCTAAGAACGCACCGGTGTCACCCTCGCACTGCGTCCTGCAGGATGCGTCTTAGATTTGGGAAACCCGTCCCGGTCCCCCGTTCTTCGTCACTAATCTGGGTGACAGCATGGGACCACACCACGCTGCTGCTCCCCCACAGGGATTGTTATTAGGTTTGTCCGGGCCCCTGCTCGAACAACCCACAATCCCCTGTCCCCCGTATAGTCGCCTTTTACGACAGGTAGAGGGTGCACCGTAGCCCTATTCGTTGCCCGGGTCTATATATAAGCCCTACCTACCTCTCGGCGTCCAGGCCATACTCTGGAGACATGCGCGTCTACTTGCTTTTGTACAAGTGGGGCAGGCAAATTGTTGGTGTCATGATGACGTCATGTCATGATGATGAGACGAAGAGACAAGCCTAAGTCCTTAACTTATACTGGCGCAGTACCGACGGCTTTGTGTGTACGTCACATTGGTATGTGACCACCACGGACGACCGTGGGATTATTCGATAAATAAAAAGATAATCATCCCAAACATTACTTTTTCCACTGTGGCGAGAGCTGGTGGAGATTTGAGGTATCTTGGCTTCCTTCCTTGCTCAGTAATGCATACCTACAAAATATACTTTTAATGTTATCTTTTTTGAATAATAGAAAATAATAATACACTTCACGCCTTTTAATCCCAAAGCGGGGTAGGCAGAGGCACTTGCTAAAGCAAATGCCCACGGTTCACCAAGCGTATTTAACCCAACGTGACAGGGGGTGAGCCCATCGCCGTTATTAGGGTTCACACACCTTGTGGTGTGCGGGTTTCATCACGATGTTGTCCTTCACCGTACGAGCGTTGCGTTGCGTACATAGGCTCTGAAAAAGAGTCCCATTGGTACACGTCCAGTAGTCGGACTCGAACCTCCCGGTTACAAGTCAAGTATCCGACCAACTGGACCACAGACGCTCGCCGGAATAATAGAAATTGAAGCAAAATCTTGCAATATACATATAGAACGCATATTTTGAGCATCGAAAAGATTTGTGTAGTGGAACAAAATCGGTTTGGCATGTTCCGTATGGGTATGACCTTTTTTACCTTCTGCTTTATAAAATTTGACATGTGCACTCAACAATCTAACCTACATTTAAGAACAACTGACTTTAGACACATTTTCACGCGAAATTTTGCTTTCGTGCAGAAAGGTAAAACACGCTCGAACTATGAAACCGCTCAAACTGTGTTCGAGGTACTTTAAAACTTAGGCGAGCTCCGAAGACAATAGTAAATTCAGTTTTTCGTTTTTTTCACACATTAGTGCTTTAAACATTATTCAATAAGTGTAAAGAATGAACTATTCAAATTAAAAAACCCCCGATGTTATAAATGTTCGATGATTTAAATGTTCGTGTCGTGCCCTTTCATTTGATACCCCACTTGAACATATTTGTATAAACTCGACTTTTTCCCCACACTTTCAACCCTCGTAACTCTTTCAAACACAAAACAAACAACTCATCCAATTTTCATTTAATTAACAGATTCTAAATATACGTGTCGTGCTCTTTCATTTGATTCCCCACTTGAGCATATTTGCAGACATTCGGTTTTTCTTCCCCACTCCTCCCCCTCCAAATATTTTTAACGGCTTAATCGATTTTCATCAAACATATCTAAAAACACTCGCCCGTAAAACACCTGTAATACACAAAAAACTAAATTGAAATCGGTTCATTCGTTCGGGAGCTATGGTGCCACATACAGACAGTCAGACAGACATGTCAAACTTATAACACTCCTCTTTTTGCGTCGGGGGTAAAAAAGGAACCGACTTCAACAAGTACTAGCCGCCCCTACGATTTTCTACAGTTCCCCTCGATTTATCTGGTCTGCACTTATCAAATTCTGATTTTCTTATCATGAAGTGACATTTGAAATATATTCTTTCCAACATTCAGTATGATCAAAATCGAATCATAAACGATGAATCGATTTTGGTCGAATCGAAATATGTCGAATGGATACGGTTGAATTAAGAAAGCTCCATCTTTTTTTGTAGTCGGTTGAATATGGTCGTGGAATTATTGATTGGATAAGTTCATAATGGACAAGTATGGGCTGATGATGATGATGAAGTTAATAATGACGTTGTCAGCCCACTGACGTCCACTTCACACACACAACGATCGGTGCTGTACTTTACTCCGCCATTATAACATCCAAGGACATACATGTCGTCGATTCAAAAACACTGTTATATGATTTTCAACGCTGGGAGAGGCTGGGTAGTAAAATATACAAGTTCCCCATGCATCGCACCGATGCACGGCCTAGTTGGCGGTGAAAAATATTTTCTATATTTTACGTGAACTCAATTCATACTAACAGTTGAATATTTAATACCTCATATAATTAATACACAACAAATTCGTTTCCATTTCATCATCATCAAAAGCTACATGGCATCCATTTACGTTAAAAAATTAATTATGAAGTAGGTAGGTGCCTACGAGTTATTAATTAAAATATCAAGAGCCTATTAAATAAACGTGAGTTACTATTAAATAAAACGGCTCGTTGTCTATCTCTGTAATAAACAGCCTAGTTAAGTTTTACAGACACGCTAACTTGTTTCAGGTGGCGCCCTCTAGCTTTGTAATTGGGGGAATAAATCGGAAAGCCGCCGCACCTCGCCAAGACTGCGACAATTAAATGAAGCCAAGTTAAATCCAGACCGGATTCGGGGTGACATTGCTTTTCTCAACCCGTCAATTTGAAGAATGCACGCGGCTTGGTTTCTCCCAAATCTAGTGGTGAGAAACGTGTTTATCGCATGAATTAATTAAAAAAAAATACACTTCACGCCTTTTAATACCAAAGCGGGGTAGGCAGAGGCACTTGCTAAGCAAGTGACCACGGTTCACCAAGCGTATTTAACCCAACGTGACAGGGGGTGAGCCCATCGCCGTTATTGGCTATGTGCAAAACGAGTAGTGGCAGAGAGATAACGACCGCAGCGCACAACACGGCAGAAATTGGAAACAAGTGCGGATGATCAGCTATCAAAAGTGTTGATTGCAGTACAAAATCAAAGCAAAGAAATGGGCCATGACTGTTGTTGCGTTGTTAACTTTTTAACGTGTTGCGTTCTTACATGCTCGGCTAGTACTAATTGATTGCCCTTTAAATCAGTTTGTGGTTGGAAACTAATATTATGTGTAGTAGGTACTTTCAAACCCGGTTTTTATTATTACATATATTAATTTTACAAACTATTGAATAAATTTTACTTAAATATTGTCAACAACACTATTTTAATCTTTGGTTTTATTTATATTTGAAAAGAAAACTAACAATGTTTACACTATTATTATTTGACAGTTTCCGCAAAAGTTGTAAACGCTACGCGTCGCCACCGACGCGTACATAGCCAATAGGGTTCACACACCTTGTGGAGTGCGGGTTTCATCACGATGTTGTCCTTCACCGTACAAGCGTTACGTTGCGTACATAGGCTCTGAAAAAGAGTCCCATTGGTACACGTCCAGTATCTGGACTCGAACCCGCGACCTCCCGGTTGCAAGTCAAGTATCCGACCAACTGGACCACAGACCTTATATTATACCTCAATTAATTAAAAACACTATTATCTAATATACTCGAATTTATAATTATTTATTATTATTTATTTATTTATACAATCATCGTGTTGCGGTGTTTCTTATCAAACCTACTCCGAAACCTCTGTTTGCCATTCGACACATTGCTCAATAAGGATGCGTAAGGTGTTAGTGTGGTCAGTGCAGGAGCGTCCGGGGCGAAAGCCCGCCTGTTCTTCTCTTAAAATACCCACTAATTTAGGAGTGATGCGGTTGAGCAATACTTTAGATAAAACCTTGGCCGCAGCAGGCAATAAGGTAATGCCGCGCCAGTTGTCGCATCTCGCAAGGTCACCCTTCTTCGGGACTTTCACAAGAAGTCCTTGTTTCCATTCCGCGGAAACGGGATGTAGTAGCGTGGCAGACGTAGCAGCATCAGCTTTTAGCATATCTACGTGGATGTTGTCGATTCCCGGTGCCTTTCCTGGCTTTAATAAGGCCAATACCACTTCCTCGAAGGATGGTGGCGTCGTCGTGGGAATGTCCAGTAGAGTGTCCGTCTCCATTATTTTTGAGAGTAGGGTGGTAGAGTCTTGGGACTGTTTAAGCAGGTTCGTGAATTGCTGGATCCAACGTTGCAGCTGTTCGTTCGTGGTGCATAAAAGACTGCCGTCACTACCTTTCAGCGGTTTCCTGGATGTCCGCGCGTTCCAGCCACTAAGGCGGCGCGTGACATCGTACAGCTCGCACATATCTTTGCGTTGGGCGGCTGTATTGGCGCGGTCCGCCAGCTCATCTGCAGCTCTGCGGCGGTCTCTACGCGCAGTCTTTTTGATGTGAGAGCGGATTTGTACTGCACACACTTTGTTATGCCCAGGACAAAGTTGGTCTGCGATCGACGAACCCGAAAACGAACAATCAAAAACTAAAATAGTTGCATCTCTTCCGTTTCCCACTATCTTTGACAGATTTTTTTTTTAAACTTCTCGTTGCGCGTAACGTCTAGCAGTATACTCTGTACTCAAACAAAGTCCATACCAGCGCTGCAAACCGCCAATTCTACTGTTCTAAATAAGAATAATGCGCCGCGTTGCCGCCGCCAAGTACCACTGCCACAGCCTCGCGACTTAAAGGCCTAAACTTCAGATCAAAGCAAGTCAAAACTGCTGTTTAGGATAAAACGAGACAACATGTGAAAAAATGGAGGAGTGAACGAGTAAAAGATAACACTATCCCTTACTGTGTATAGGAATAAATTATTGTTGAATCTAAATTAATTGTTGAATGATTTAAGTAAGAGTTTGGATCTCGAGTTTTTGAGACAATTTTCGAGTTGCAAATATTAAGCTAAGTAGAGTAAACAATTATTAAGCTCAAGTAGCAGCTCTGATTGCCGTAGAAGTGTCCACGATCATCATCAGTTAAAGATATAAAGTGTACCTAGTATTTATTATTTTACGCCAATAATACTAGAAACTTAGAATTTGTTACAGATTTGGCAGGGTTACCACATCCTATTTTCGATTATCCCGTAAAGTACCTAATTAGTGTACACGTGTAAAATTTAATAGCTACAAAAAAAAAGGACGGATTATGGGAATGAGTCTAAGCTTACTTGGAGTCAAGTCCTATACCAATGTTATTGGTGATTTGGGATCAATATCTATACTAATGTGTGGCGCCAGCATAACACTTCAAAAATCAGATAACTAAAAGCACATTTTATTTGTACTTCGATGTACAGTAGGTACCGAATGCGATTAAGATTAAATTTTTGATTCAGATTTCATTTGAGATTTTTTTAATGTTAAATAATTCCCATTTTCAATGACCAGTCGTTTTTTATATAAGCAAATCAGTCAATTAATCAGTAAATAAAACCTCATTTTATAAAAATGTAGAAAGGTAGATAACTAAATGAACTCTAAAAGGTATCAGCAGCGACGTACATTCACGAATATTTTTTTTACAATTCTTTGTACACTTTACAGAGTGTGTGTGAGACTGTGCCGCGACCAGTATTTCTGCCACATTTTCACCTATAGGGGCTTGTAGGTGCACTAATAGGCTATCGAATGAGACCTAACTCATCACCATATCTAGGGGACTAGGGGGTGGTAGAACATCATCAGCTACAGGACGTCCACTGCAAGACGAGGGCCTTACCCAGTGGACGCCAAGGGGTTTAGGAGTAATCCTGCCACATTTTCACCCATATGGTCTTGTAGGTGCACTAATAGGCTATCTAATGAGACATATTGCATTACCATATCTAGGGGTGGTAGAATCCAGCAGCCGATTTTTTTTTTGGTAATGTTTCTATGAAACTGTAGGAAACCAGTGGACGCCAAGGGGTCTAGAAGTAATACTGCCATATTTTCACACATATGGGCTTGTAGGAGTACTAATAGGCTATCGAATGAAACCTAACTCATCACAATATCTAGAAGACTAGGGGGTGGTAGAACCCAGCAGCCGATTTTTTTGGTAATTTTTCTATGAAACTGTAGGAAATCAGTGGACGTCAAGGGGTCTAGGAGGAATCTTGCCACATTTTCACTCATATGGGCTTGTAGGTGCACTAATAGGCTATCGAGTGAGACCTAACTCATCACCATATCTAGGGGACTGGGGGGTGGTAGAACCCAGCAGCCCATTTTTTTTGGTAATTTTTCTATGAAACTGTTGGAAACCAGTGGACGTCAAGGGGTCTAGGAGTAATCTTGCCACATCTCCACCCATATGGGCTTGTAGGTACACTAATAGGCTATTTAATGAGACATATTTCATTACCATATCTAGGGGACTAGAGGGTGGTAGAATCCAGCAGCCGATTTTTTTTGGTTTTTTTCTCTATGAAACTGTAGGAAACCAGTGGACGCCAAGGGGTCTAGAAGTAATCCTGCCACATCTTCACCCATATGGGCTTATAGGTGTACTAATAGGCTATCGAATGAAACCTAACTCATCGCAATATCTCACATTGTCTGACATCGACGACTTCGTCACGAATATTCTTTCTTTCTTTCTTTCTTTCTATTTTATTAAATACTCCTAAACAGAAATATAACTGCAAATTCCTTGCAAACTTTAAAAGGAATTTCTTTGGACGAGTGTCCAAACAATATTCCAGACATGTCCATGTCCGAAACTAAAATGTCATTTAAGGAAGACACCCTTTATAAGCAGAGCCCCTATTATCAAAGATTTTTAAAACTGGTCAAAAGTATCAAAATAATCAATGATGGTGAACAAGATAAATGTTATTATAATCCCGAATTGTAGGATGTTTTATTAAAAAAATATTTGCCTTTATTACCGTTATGGGTCAACATATTGAAAACTAAAACACGGAGGAACTGCTACGTCGAAAACTATTTCAGACAACTTAAAAGAATAGTTTTAGAAGGTCGAAAAAATGTAAAAGCCACTCAGTTTATGAAAAAGGTTTTGGAGCATGCAATGGGGCTTTTTGAACATCAAAAAGTCTAAACTAATAAAATCAAAGTCTGTCTACATGAATATTTCCTGCGCTGAAGAAAATTGGAATAAAAAACGAAAGCGTCCTACAACACATTTCGAGGGAAGGTATCTAAAATCACATAAAATAGCCTTAGACCAGTTCGTTGATTCGTCAGAGAATATCACCTAATGTGTGTACTGGACGTCACAGAGGACAGGACGGCGTGGCGCCATCTTGTATAGTCCCTTTGTACCACTGGGGTACCATAGGACTTAAGTAATGTGTGTATTGTGGTTACGGTACGGACACAAGTGTGGAGATCGCAGATTGGGTACATACAATGTGACCACTGTAAAGGATGGGTACATCAGAAATGCGTCCATAACGGTGGAACTGATTTCAAGGAAGCTTTTAAATGTTTGGTTTGTGTTTGCTTAACACCTTCTGAACCCTGTAACACAAGTAACTTTTCTCATGACGATTTACATGAAAATGGTTTATGCAAACATCCGTCGCATTATAAAATTATTGATAAGGGTTATGTCGTAACTAAACTTTCCGATACACGTCACACCACCCCGTCTCATCTCTCTCGGACGTTGGGAAATATGTGGTTAATTTCACCATAGAACATTGTCTTTTTTTGGTTAACAGAGGAGTCGATTTCCTTTATAATATAATGAGTGTTGCGAAGTCAACTTTAATTTTCAATAATAATAAATTACAAGACGAATTTTATGAGGATGTCAAATTAGACACCAGAGATGTAGTGACTGATGCCTAAATGAGCACGCATTAGCAATTCAATCACTTAAATATAAAAACGTGACTATTTTTGATCCTATGGGTAACGAAAAAAAATATGTGGACTATACCTGCGGAAAATAAACTTACTGCTAAAAAAATTGAACCACCAACCAATCATTACCACCACCATTCTAAAACATCAATTGCAACAAGATACCTATAACTGCGGGGTCATAATAGTAAACCTGTTCGCAAGATACGTAGCAAAGGAAGATTTGACAGAGATAATAGATTTTGATATTTATAGAAATACTTTAAATCGTAAACTTTTATTAGGCAGCGACGACATGAAAAATGTATGCTTATACTGCGGGATGGGAGATATCAAAAATTAAAAAAATATGAAATGCCCCAGATGCCATCGCCTGCAACATGAAGGTTGCAGATTTACAAAAACTTTCTCTATTACAAAAACTAAACAACCAGACTTTTGCGGACTGTGCACAAAATAAGAAGCATCAAAGTATCAATTAAATGGCGTTGGAACCCCAAGATTTATTACTGAATCTGAATTTCTGGTCACCTGTTTCGACCATAGCTAGTGGCCAACCACCGATCAAAAGCATAAGCTACGTGTTGTCGCCGAATAGAATACACCAGCCCACCCCACCCCACCCTCGCCCAACTTTTTTCGTAGTGGGGTTCGTATTACGCGACCGAGGGAACTCTCCGGAGGATGGACAGCGCTATCCGTGACTTAAAGCAAAACACCGCTCCAATCGCCTACCCGCCTGCCAAGCATGATGACTATTGTCATTTCCCCCAAATTGTGGGAGGTTTGGTGAAGGCCCTCGTCTTGCAGTGGACGTCCTGTAGCTGATGATGTTCTACCACCCCCTAGTCCCCTAGATATGGTGATGAGTTAGGTCTCATTAGATAGCCTATTAGTGCACCTACAAGCCCATATGGGTGAAAATGTGGCAGGATTACTCCTAGACTCCTTGGCGTTCATGCCTTAAAAAATGCTCAATCAGTGCATAACTATGGGGGAAATTTAAATGATGTACAATATTTTGCTATTAGCACTTTAAATTAAGCAATTCAACGGGCCCAGTTTTCAATAAAAGGATCACGTTTCAGGATTCATTATGCTGCGTGGCTTACTAGGTATTTATTTCTTGAACGTAAAAAAAGCAATTCGATTCGGAATCACATTTTACGAGTACCTATTTATAGGGCATTATGGATTGGATATTAATATCAGTTCCGTTCGGTTTACGCGAACGACCGGACGTGTGTACGGTGACTCAAAATCGAGGACAATGGCCTCTAACGTGATAAAGTGTAATACTTGTAATATTGTAATTTGCGAAGTGCTTGCGTTCATTCAGAACAAAGTGCAGGTCATGGATGAGGAAAGTCTGGTCAGAATATGTTCTTCAGCTTTTCCGAAGGAGGAAATAAGAATCGCTAAAGATCTGCTTTTCAACTCCATAGCGACAAAACAGCGGAACATTGTTCGAAAAGGGAGCGGAAAACCACAGCGTGAACTTAATGATATTATATCAGTATTTAAGCAACTTGATCACGAGTTCGTGCCTATATTTGTAGCGAAAGAATTGCATAAACTACCGCCAGTGACCTTTGATCATGTGGACCCGACAAGATTACTAAAAGATATAATTGTACTACAAAACGAGATACGTGTTATAAAGGACACTTATGTGACTAAGGACCAGCTAAATGATGAAGTGAATCATATAAAACAGGGGTCTTTCGTGGACAACTTTGATATAAATGTAAATAAAAAAAGAGGTGGTAGCGGTAAAATTGACAATTACTGCTGCGACAGCGGGCCTATCGGACTACCCCACATCGCAGAAATAATAACGCCAATAAACAGTACTCCTAAGTACCATGTAAATAAGAGCGAGTGCAAGCGAAAAGAAACTGCCGACACGATCATACAATTATCGCCCGAGCTAAAACCAACACAGGGTCTTGTTTCGACTGCACCACGCACGGACCGAACATGCGTCAGCGCGGGGTTAGAGACAATACAACAACCTGATATAGGCGTGCGGCCTAAGTTAAAAACGCTAGCGAGTATCGTAAATGATGGGAATGATGTTTGGGACGAGAAAAAGAATTCCCAGGAATGGGAGTTAGTGCAAAGAAAACGTCTGAAAAATCGTATGCAAGGCTCTAAAGGGAAAGCTATTCCACAAGCGGAAGGAAAATTTAAAGCGGCAGATATTAAAATACCACTATTTATTTACAATGTGGATAAAGACACGAACGAAAGTGATATTATTGGATATGTACAGCAGAAAACAAATATATCAGTTACGTTAAAAAAAATCAATATGAAAAAACAAAAACGCTATGATGCATACAAGATTTTTGTACCACAGGCCAAGTTATCACTATTTCTAGATGACGAGTTATGGCCAGAAGGTATACAATTCCGTCGTTTTATTTATTTTAGTAGGAGGACGTATGACATGAATGATAATCAAAATGCTTCAAATGACGTGATTAAAAATAAAGTAGTGAATGGATAGTGACAAATATAAGCAGGAATACGTAAAACTTATTAGTTTTAATTGTAAGTCAGTCACTCGTTCAGTTGATTGCGTGAGATCATTATGTAAAACAGCGGACATCATAGCATTGCAAGAGACATGGCTGTTACCACAGGACATTTCTTTTCTCGGTAGTATTGATTCAGAGTTCGAGTATGCGGGAAAGTCAGCAGTCGATACTGGAGCTGGAATAATGCGCGGGCGACCATACGGCGGAGTGGCCTTGCTTTGGAGGAAGAGTTTGTTTAAGTCGGTCTCAGTGATACAGTGTTATAGTGCGCGTATAATGGCAATTAAAATAGTGCTAACCGATAGTGTCCTCTTAGCGTTTTCTGTGTACATGCCTACAGACACAGCTGAGAATCTACCGGAGTTTACGGAGTGTCTAGGCGAGATTGCAGCGGTGGTAGACGACTGTGGCGTTGAAACTGTATTTATACTTGGTGACTTTAATGCGCAGTACAGTGAAAGGTTTGGTAACGAACTAATTGACTTTTGTACAGAACAACGGTGGCGATGTGCGGACATTGAAGTGCTGGGACTTTCCTCTCGCACACATACGTATGTAAGCGAGGCGCATGGGACGGGGAGTTGGCTGGACCATTGTTTAGTGTCAGAAGCAGCTTGGTGTACGATTACGGATGCTAAGGTTCACTACAATGTCTATTGGTCTGATCACTTCCCGTTAGAGATTACATGTAAGTTGAATGCATTTGTAACGAATGTTAAGAGGAAATGTATAAAAAGCAACTCAGTTATTTGGGGGGATAGAAATGAGCAGCAGATCAGTAAATACCAAGAAATATGTAACAGTAATTTGAGAGATGTGGATTTCCCTGTAGAATTAAGATATTGTTGTGATAAGCGTTGTAACGACTTAAAACATAGAATTGTTATTGATAATATGTATGCTAAAATTGTAGCTATATTAAGTGAGGCAGCATCACACAGTTACCATAAAAGGGTCACTAACAAAAGAAAATATGTAATAGGTTGGAACCGACATGTGAGGCACGCTCACGGGGAGGCTCGACTGAGGTTTCAAGACTGGACTATGTATGGAAAACCCAAGACTGGGCCTATCTACTATGCTATGGTAGAGGCTAAAAAAGTTTTCAAACAAAAGTTAAAGTGGTGTCAAAACAACGCCGAACAAATAAAAATGGACATTATAGCGTCACACCACAGTAGCAAAAACTTCGGTAAATTTTGGAAGCAGACTAGTAAGCTGAATCCCAGGTCGAGCCTGCCGGCGAGTGTAGGGGGTATTAGTGAGCCTGCGCAAATCACTGAGCTATTTAAAAAACATTTTCAGGTCAAATCTCAGTTGGGTGCGCAGGCATTCACAACGGTGAGCAGAGAGCGCAAAACAGATTCACTTGTCAGGGTCACAGCTAGAGACATAGATTTGGTTGTAAAGGGAATGACGCGTGGAAAATCGCCTGGGCATGACTCTCTTAGTATTGAACACTTACAATATGCAGGTTTTCATCTGCCCAGAGTACTTGCCATGCTTCTTTCCTTTTGTATTGGGCATGCGTACCTGCCTGAGGACATGATGAAGACACTGGTGGTACCAATAGTGAAAAATAGAACTGGGGATAATTCTGATGTACATAACTACAGACCTATCTCGTTGGCTACGATAATGGCGAAAGTGATGGACAGTGTGCTTGATAAACAACTGGATAAACATCTATCACTTCATGACGCCCAATTTGGGTTTAGATCTGGACTTTCAACCGAAACAGCTATCCTATGTCTCAAGCACACTGTTCGATACTACACAGTCAGGAAAACACCCGTATACGCTTGTTTTCTTGACCTTTCTAAAGCCTTCGATCTGGTGTCTTACAATGTGCTGTGGAAGAAGTTGTATGAGGACACTACACTTCCGGATGAGTGCATTGAAGTTTTCAAATACTGGTACGGCCACCAAAATAACGTGGTAAGGTGGGATGGCGCGCTCTCGGAACCGTATGGACTAGAATGCGGGGTGAGGCAGGGTGGCCTGACTTCCCCTAAGCTGTTTTGCCTATATATTAATAGGTTAATAGAGGGTCTCAGTGGCGCCATGGTTGGCTGTTCTATAGATGGCAAAATAGTTAACAACATCAACTACGCCGATGACATGGTGCTGCTGTGTCCTTCGATATGCGCCTTGAAGAAATTGTTGGGCATCTGCGAGCGATATGTGGAGGCCCATGGTCTCAGGTATAATGGCAGTAAGAGCGAGTTGCTAGTGTTTAAGGCTGGTACTAAATATTACCCCATTATACCACAAGTAACGCTCGGGGGCACTCCTCTTAAAGTGGTATCGAAATTCAAGTACCTGGGGCACTGGGTTACTGAGACGCTCGCAGATGATATGGACATAGAGCGGGAGCGGAGGGCGTTGGCAGTCAGGAGTAATATGCTGGTCCGTAGGTTTGCGCGATGCACAACAAGTGTAAAATTAACCTTGTTTAGGGCTTACTGCCAATCTTTTTACACTTGCTCCCTATGGAGTAGCTGTACTCAAAAGGCTTTTAACGTTCTCCGCGTTCAATATAATAATGGGTTCCGGGCCCTGTTGGGGCTGCCGCGTCACTGCAGCGCATCGGGAATGTTTGCTGAGGCACGCATTGATGATTTTCATGCCATTATGCGGAAGCGACTAGCCTCCCTGATGTGGCGGGTGCGCGCCAGTCCCAACAGCCTCCTGTCTCTCATAGCGGAGAGAGCAGATAGCCTATTGTTAAAGAGGCTATGTGAACAGCATGTTACGCCCGCGACATGGGCGATTAAATAAATAAAAGAAATTAAAATAAGATAGGTTCACTAACATTAAATGTATAAGTAATGTAATGTAATGTATTACTAACAAACTATGGATGAACTTCCGAAATAAAAATATATTATTATTATTATTATTAAAATCTGAGCACCACCGATGTAAAATTCAAGTATTTTTGGGCAAGATTTATAGTGAAGAAGAGCTTTACTTAAGCGGTTTGTGACAATATTTTATTTTTATTTATTTATTTATTTATTTATTTACAAACACTTTTACCGCCATTACAGGTTGCCCTAATTCGACGGAAAAGTCTATCTTACTTATATAATATAATATACTAATACCTAGTTATTTACAAAACATTAACGAAAATCTAACTTATAATTACGACAACGGAGAATAAAATAACAATATAACTTAAAACTAACACAATTTAAACTAATAATGTTTACATATCTAAGCTACTATAGCACAGAACATGAAAAGCTACCCTGGTGAATTCACTCAGAGTACAAACAAATGGATCAATGCTCTCCGTAATGACGTTGAGCGCGTGTATGGCGCGAGTGAGGGGCGCGCGGTTGACGAGCGCGGTGCGGCCGCGCGGCACCCGCAGCAGCGGCGCGCGGCGGCGGCGGCGCGGCCCCGGCATCGGCACCGCCAGCCACAGCTCGCACAAAACGTCCGCGTGCCGCACCCGACCCACCAACACCTTGTACACGTGACACACCAGGGCAAAGTCTCGCCTCACTCGCAGCTTATTGTATCCCACCATACCCAGCACGAACAGAGTGGGATACATGAGGGGGTAATACGGGAGAACGAGTGGAGAACGAGTACGACCTTGAACATAGATAAAGTGTGTAAACGACTTAAACGAGTTAGTAAATTAGTCACATTTTATGATGGCTCAGCATCATTTTACTAATAGCTTCGATAAAGGATCTTATTTCTCATGTTGTTTGTAGGTAGGACCACTTAAAATTTTTCGAGAAAAAGAAAAAAAATATACCTACTAAACAATTTGGAAACTAAGTAGCTGATTGGAAAATGCATGATACATTAACAATAATTTGTCAAATACGTACCTGTTCGCCTAAAGGCGCCACTGAGCAACCACGCCTAAACATGGACGGGTAATACCCAAACACTTGGCGGCATGGTTTTATTCGGTGGATTGTAACTAGCCGCGGCCAAAGCCTCCCTCCACCAGGATGATACCTGATTAGCACCACCCAAGGACCACACCCCACAAGGGTGTCAAAATTCAAAGCTGGGTTTTTACCGCGGCCGTAGGATCTCATTCCCTAAAAGGTGATATATTTTAATGACTTTATGTGTACTTAATCCTAAATTTGTGCCAAATTTCGGTTATCTAGGTCCAGCGGAAGGTAGATTTAGACTGTGACCTAGATAACCCACGGGAACAGAATAAAACGTGAATAACAACGCACAGCACAGCGAACTTTAAATATAGTAAGTAAATAAATAGTTACTGAGAAATAAAGTATGCAATCTATTGTATGGAAAAAATAACTTCTGTCGGAATCGGTAAGAATTTTATTTGTTGAACGTTAGAATCGCGTAAAATGTTATACGTTCGAATAAATATCTCTACGTAAAATACCTTTTTATTGTTGAGAAGTTGGTAACGCGAGTCTCTGCATTTCTCAGGAATGGATCGAGGTATTTGCTGGCAAATGCAGCTGCCAGATCTGCCAACTCATAATCTGTTATGTGACGACTAGGCGCGATGGCGCGGCGGATGTATCTTTCTATCTCCACATGTATGTATCTCTCTAGTGTAGTCTATATGAACACATAAAACTTTGAGTGCTGAAGGCTGAAGCTGTATATTGCTGAAGGCCTCTCTCTACAAAAGTAGGTTAGTCTGTTATTTTGTAATTTTTTTTTCCTTTGTCTGGCCACTTTTCGATTGCTCGATTAGATTCGTCGTAGTTTACATTTTAATGCATTATGTTTATGACATGTTTATACTTTTATGTTGTAATCATGAGCAAACAATAAATTCAGGTCACATATAATTTTGTGTACACAACACATCTAAAATATATCGCAATCGAAGAGAGCTAGCTGAGTGAAAGAAACTGTTTCTTCAACTACCCTATTACTGATGATGATCGTTCCGACCGATTTCGGTCATGGCGACCACTTCGCTCCGTCATCGTCAGTTCCGGTGACTTTGACGCTCATGCGCCCGGAGGTGGCTGATGTAGCCAATCATCTTTGTGAAGACACACGTGCACAAGGCACAGGTGAGTTTACCGTTAATGTAATTGTACTGTATGACAGCGGGTGGTAGGGCCTTCTGCGCGTCAAGATTAGCTTTACGCTGTTCCTCGAACTCGCGCGTCCACCTCTTGACATGCCCGCGCCATTCGTTGCGCTGTGCTGCCAATACTTCCCAGTTTGAGGGCTCAATATTGCATCTCTTCATATGTCTTTTCTGAACGTCTTTATATCGGAGTAATTGGCCACTTTGTTTCCGCTTGCCTTCCTTGAGTTCAGAAAAGAAGATGCCCTTCCCCACTCGTTCCTCGGGCATCCGTGAGACGTGCCCCAACCACCGAAGTTGTCGACGCATGATGTATTCCTCAATTCCACCAACATTGGCTCGTCGTAGCACTTCAGTATTACGCACGTAGTCGGACCACTTGATATTTAGTATACTTCGCAGACATTTTGGTGGAATCGGTCCAACGTGCGAATATGGTGACGGTACAGACACCACGTTACCGAGGAGTAAAGGAGGTTTGGCAGCACAATCGCCATGTGCACCGAAATTTTGGTGGCCAGCTTCAAGTCGTGCGAGCCGAGTTTGCCGAATGCTGCAGCAGCTGCACCTATCCTGCTGTTGATCTCTGCTTCTAGATCACATTGAGCTGCATGCGTGCTCCCCAGGTAGCGGAACTTGTTTACCTCCTTTAACACATCATCGCCAACATTTGTCACCAGTGCCGTGTCTTCTGAGCAGCCGGAGCAGTGATGGCACGCGGCACTCTGCTCCTTGCCCAGCCGACACAGGTACTTGCCGAAGCAAGAAGCTCAGAGCACCGTGGTGCCGGTGCAGCCACTGCTCCAAGACGGGGGCAATCGCTCCCACCGTCCGGTGACCAGCGCTCGGGCTGCTCAGCCTTCGCGCCCACAGCCGTTCGGCGTCTTCTTCCAGCAGGAGACACAGGATAAAAACTACTACTTACTACTGCAACTGTAATTGTAATGTTATTATTGTAAGGGGCGCCGACACTGGAATACCTATAACGTATTAATTATTTTGTTAGGAAAAATCAACTTCTAATCCAAAGCCTTAGAATCATAGAGAGTAACATAGGGGCGTTCCTTAGACCACAAATAGCCCCTAGACTTCCGCTTCGCTTTTCCGACTCACACACGCTGTATAAGCTGTGGACATCCACGTGAAAGCGCTTTTTGACAATAGTTGCTTCCGAATTTTATTTTAGTAGACATATGTTCATAGTAAGAAATTAAAAGCGAATATATATTTTTGTAACAGCCCCGGTTTTTTAAATTTGATTAACAATATTGGACACCATAAATTGTCGAACGCGCCTGCGATATCGAGAAAAATACCTAAAACGTATTTTGAGTTACTTTGTTCTACTTGACGTCTCACCGAGATTGCCGCGTCGACCGTCGATTTACCTTCAGTGAAGCCAAACTGCTGTTCATGAAAGGAGACTCCGCCCGGTACCAGTAACGGTACTACGAGTCTTTCGAGCAGCTTGCCTAGCGCTGATAGAAGAGATATTAATCTATAAGCCTTTGGTCCCGGGCCCTTTGGCCCGGTCATTAGGTGGTTTTTCTCCGGCTTTAGGTATGAGTTTAGCTACCGCTCGACGCCACAACGCCGGGAAGACGCCCTCCACTATGCATCGTTGATATACGTGTAATATTTGATGTCCCGGAGTTTTAACGGCGGCTTTTATTATTGTGTTCGAAATTTTGTCTTCTCCCGCGGCTTTGTTCCTAGATAGTGTTTATACAATGTTCAAAAAATCTGTTATTGTTGGTAACGCGTAGTGTGAAGTATTTGGTAATATAGAGGTATTAGCGCATTACCTTATCAATTTGTGCAGGTCATTATCGTTTGTTGTGTCGTCGTCGGGTAACAAGGTGTTCAAGATTGTGTTTGCAGTTTCGCTGATGCTCAGCGAATGTGTAGTACCCGACGCTAACTCATTTTTTTTATTTGCTTTATATTCCTGATAAATAGGTGATCATGGGCCTTCTTTTTCAAACCGAGCTACAACAGATTGAAGTAAATTACGTTTGGACCTTTCAAACGCCGCTCGATAGTGCGACCTAGCAACACGTAGAGCGGTGAGCGCGGCGTTGTATCTATCGTCGGTAATTTGTCGTTTTTTTATTAAATTAAATTTTCTCCTCGGTGATAGATGATGAACCCCACGCCACTATGAATATGTAGATTTTTAAGGACAAATATTGTCATAAAGAAACAGACCGAACAAAAAGTACTGATATCCCATCAAAAATTGCCTTTGAAAATGTTGTGATATCTAAAAATTCCGGCCCAGAATGCCTTGTTGAATGCCTGGCTGCTATTATTGACATTGATTTGACAACAAATAATAAAAACATAAGTAACTGGCCAAGTAGCTTACAATAACATTGTATAATAATAGCTTACGAAAATAATGCTAATGTCTTATGGACAACAATAAATACAGAATGTCATAAATTCGAAAAGAATAAATTCGACAACAAGGCATTCTCGCCCGGAATTTTTAGATATCACAACATTTTAAATGGCAATTTTTGATGGGATAATACTTTACGGACTTTTGATTTAGTATATATTGGTTGGCAGAATCTGGATGCGAGAAACCGAAAACAAACCACAGTGGCGCGCAATTGGAAAGGCCTATGTCCAGTAGTGGTGTTTAAGTTGCTCTTCTGAAATCCTTACAATTTTTTTATTTTAAAATAAGTACTTAAATATCTTCCCATTTTCTTTGCGCTTTACGTAAGTAGCCTCAGGAAAATAAGAAAATAAAAACGAACACAGGACAAAGTAGCACTTCGTTACTAGGCAGCACTACTGTAAATTACGGCATGCAACATAGATGTGGCTGTCAGTTTTTCTAAAAGATTCACGGCGTGCCTCGAGCCTGCCGTCTCCCCGCCATCCGGCTACAGACACTCGCCATTATTCAAGACGTGTTACATGATAAAATAGTCACCTGTTTAGCCAGTTTCTCAGTTCACGGCGTGGCATCATTCTTGCGCGCCAAATCATTTGTCACACAGTTCGGGGAAAATGAGACTTTCATCTCAATTCTGAGGTTCTAGTTTTCACGTATGATTTTTTATGTTGTGCTGTCGATACGATACGAATGTCTTTTGCACTCAGCGTAGGTGAGTAGGGAGTAAAAAAATTTGCCCTATCGGAACCAAAAATGTCCCTATTCAAGTCAAGTCCATATTACAGATATATTCATCCATACGTAATCATCTTCCAAATAACATCAAAGATACACACAAGCAGAATAATCGTTTAATAATTTAAAGAAAGTTTGTATTTGGTAAAGAAATATTTTTACAGATTTATTCAACATTTTGCTAAATCGAGAAAAAACGACATTATGGTAAATTCAACTTTTTGAGATTTCAACTTTATGCGAATTCTACTTGTTGGTCCGAAAGGTTACATAGTTTATCAATGAGAAGACTAATTAAGATTATATTGATCTTTGTTACTTGCATTGAATTTATTAGTACATATAAGTATGATATCATATTGTATTAAGTGTCTTAACAATTTTGTTTTAAGTGTTACTCTAGTAGATAGTTTTATTATTCAATAATATTATTGTTATAGTTTCTAACAGATGCAAGCTATTTATAAAATGTCGAATATTGCAATACCCTAACAGGTGGAGTGTATAATAAAGTAATGAGTGGTGAGTTTCACCACTCATTACTTTATTTATCATCTAAATATATTGTACACATGAATGCGATGAATAAATAAAATAAATAAGGTCATACTTTATTTGTTACCCTACCTTTTCTGATTGGTTGTTAAAATGTTTTATTATGAATTTTTAGTAGGCAGAATTTATTTTCTGTAAAAAGTATGTTATAGCCTCTACTTACTTTTCGACAGAACATATTACAGGCCAAAGACTCGGTGCTGAAATGTTATTTCGGGCTTTCCAAATCTCTGAAAATACTTCAGGTTTTAATCCGAAATGTCGATACATTTGTTAGGATCAGCTGATATTTGGAGCCACGGCTTTGTGCTTGGGCGTCCATTGTAAATCCTCTATTATGAAACTAGAGACCGTATTGGGAAAATATGAAACTTGTGACAAATCTACAATACCGAAATGCTGGGGTGCCAAATAGTTTTGTCACAATATACCGTCGCAGGATTTCATCACATAGTTTTGGTAAAATAGAATTAGTTGGAAGAGTACATAGACGACTTGTTGGATAGAAGAACTTTCACAGAGGCTTTGAAAAGAGTAAGGGACCTAACAATTCAATGAAATGTACCAACGGTTACTAGTACTGATTTGTGGATTTTCTGTTTATACACGAGATGAATTATTCACAGGAAGACATTTATTTTTGGCGACTTCCTCTAACTTATTTTTGCATGGCAACTTCGTACTGTTTACATTGCGCTGACCTATATACGTACGCAGTGGTGTGCTCACCACATAGGCAAAAATACACTGCCTACCTTAGTATTTTGGTTTCCCGACCTAATAATAGAGTTATTGCTAGATCTTTGTTGTACTCACAACATAGGCTAACGAAGGTCCTGTGTTTTGTGGGTGAGTAGATATTTACCTTTATTTAGATACCTATATTTCGTAAAGACTTATACATTTGTATCAATTCATCAATCAATAGTCATAAAAGCCAGTGCACGCCACTGTACGTACGTCTGTTTGTATGGACGGTTTCTAATTTTTGTGTTTAGCTCGAGCGAAGCGCGATCGGTGAAGTTTCTTCAAACTTTTATAATTCAATAACCTATTAATAAGCCGTGACGGCGAATAGAATAAATGTGTCACCCAGCCCAACATTTCCCGTCCTGGGGGACGTAAGAGGCGACCGAGTGAACTCTCCAGAGGACGGGCAGCAGCGGTCTCTGTGCGTAAACCACAACACCACTGCGATCGCCAACCCGCCTGCCAAGCGTGGTGATTATTGGCATTTCCCCCCAAATGATCATGGAATTCATTCGAAGCAGCCTTCGTCCAGCATTGAACGTCATGTGGCTGATGATGATGAACCTATTAACTTGTGTTGTTTGTTCAAACTTAGAATTTTGCGTGGCCCACGCTCGTATTCAATATGCGTACATTCAGCATAGGGGCGCACATTCAATTAAATGTCGTCGGAAGTTCCGAGCCTCCGGAAATTAAAAACTCCAATTTATGTACAGTGAATATTTGATTTTTCGAATAAACTCACTTCCTTTTGAGGATTTGTACAGTTCAACACATCAAATGAACAATTTATGGCGGTTTGTGTGTTCAAGCTTTTGTCTACCAACATCAGGTAGGTACGCAAATTAATTAACGTAGAGTCAAACGTGGATGAAATGTATTCCTTCACAGAAGTACCGCCATGGGGATTTATCATATAGGGGAGGGTTTATCGTCACGAGAGACCCAATGGCATCGGTGAGGAGCTTATCGACACTTTTGGTACACAGGCCACAAATCCGGCGTCGGAGCAAACTTTTTTTTTTATCACTTTGAACAAGCGTTTGATCACCATCCTGCCTGATGTTAAGCAAGAACTGTGTAAGTTGGTGATGTTTATGAAAAAATCCAAAGAAGAAAACCTTCAGAACCTCTTATCCCGTCCGCCACGTCGGTTAGATTAATTGTGAAATCACAGCGGCACTTTGCGGTCTCGACCTATCCAATCTTGGTTACATTGTTCGTTTGGAAATAAGATAGGCGCGATGATTGCAAAACTTTGATTAGGGGCCATCTGAACCCTTTCTGAAATCCTTGATTGGAGAGGTAATTGGAGTCTGCGGAGCGTGAGGGTCACAGACCTGATTATCGGTAACGTGTGATGTTTTCTTAACTAACGGATAGTATCGGCGAGGGTAGGAAACTTTTCGAGAATGTTTCGCTGTTGCTTCATTTATACCCGTATTCTGAGACGAAAATCAGTACTCGTATAAGTGTCATTTGAGCATAGTTTGTTTGTTTTATATAAGTATGATTAGAGCGAGATAACAATTAGAAGCAGAAAGGTGTGTTTAAAGGACGTTCCGTTTAAGACGTGTTATATTAATATATAAAAATCCAGTGTCACGATGTTTGTTCCCAATGAACTCTTCACCAAGGCTACTGATATTCACAAAAGTTGGCATTTATATGTAATTTCGTCCAATTTGAGAGATAGGATAGTTTATATTTCGATTAATGGTCTATGTATATTGGCAAAACAGCGTTTGTCGGGACAGACTACACATTGTAAATACTGAATAAACTATATAACAAATCTTGGATAAACTGGATATTTACAAAACAAAATTAAGTTGTAAGTAAATGAAAGAAAGAAAGAAGAATGTAAGCGTAAATGCTGTCAGATCAAAAATTAAACTGAGATTGGGGAACACACGACGCCTTTTACTCCCAAAGCCGCGTTGGCTGCAGAAGCATGCATGCATTTTCGACGTAAACGTAGTTTACAAAGCGTATGAACCTACGTGATAGGAGTTTAATCACAATTTCTAAACAAAAGCCGAGGCATCCGAGCGGGTTACAGAGACAGGTATAATTTTGCAGACCGTAATGATAATGCTGGCCACACAATGTTTAGAAACATAGACACACATAGACATACACACACTTCACTTGCTAAAGTAAATAAATGCCCACGTTTCACAAAGCGTATTTAACCAAACGTAGCGGGGTGAGCCCATCGCCGTTATAGGGTTCACACATCTTGTAGTATGCTGGTTTTAATTTAAAATTATATAATAAATTTTAATTAAAAATAATAAAATATCAAGTTATGCAAGGAACAACAACAAACACGTCCACTGTCATCGAATGCTGAGAATAAAAAAAAAGAAATTGTAATAAAGAATAGTGTGCAAAGGAAACAACATGATAATGTTTTTCTCGTATAAGCATCGAGGGGGACTCACTTGATTAATTGAATGAGCAGGTCCACCGTGAAATGGATGACAAAGGGAAATAAATCATATATCGTGTATAAAGTACCGGTAGCCGGAGTCTCGTTTAGAGTTAGTGCGGGGTCCCGCCGCGACTTCTACGCACCATTAACCGCCAGTGGCTGTCTCAATTCCACCGAAACCTTACGATGCTTTGTTCACCTAACTGTATAGTAGAACATATCTCATGCTGTATTGGTATTGAGTTAGTTCAGTATCGAATGTTGTCATTTCATAAAGCTTGTTCTAACTTACGTTACGTACACATACATACATGAGTATAAAACTCGTGGATGTCTTGACCGATTTCGATTTTAGATATTAATGTCAGGAGAAGGTTATTATGAAAGATAAAAGTAGGAAATTGAACTAGAAATTATAATTATTATGCTTAGCTAAGGCAGGCCAACGTTTGTCGCGTCCGATAGTATAATAATACAATAATAAAATACTATTAAACCTTCTCCTTCTTTACGGGTTCAGGTGGTTGTTCAAAAAATAAAACTGTGATGGACTGTGACTGTGATTTTCTGATATCGATCGCGCCTCATTCCTCGTCGTCAGGTATGTTTCAGTGGAATAAATACACAATGGTAATACGAGTATCTTACTTCTTACTAATATTATAAATGGGAAAGTGAGTTTGTTTGTTCCGCTTTCAGGCCGTAACTACCGAACCGATTGCATTGAAAATTTTCAGACGTATAGTAAGAAGTCCGGTTTAAATAATAGGGTTTATATAATACTTTTTATCCCGGAAAAAATTTATATTCCCGAGGGAAAACAAAAATATTCCTTTATACCGCAATATAACCGAAGTCCTCGCGGGCGAAGCTGCGGGCGGAAAGCTAGTAATAAAATATGTTAAAGCACTGTTGAACGCACCAGGGTAAAAATCTGTATAAAACTAGATTTAAATCTGTGATCCGTATACGAGGATGCTAAAATCTGTATCAATACAGATAAATCTGTATAAATGGCAACACTTCGAGTGAGTGACTGAAATTGACTTAATGATTTCGGATGTCGATCGATAGTCGCCTACCCAAACTCAACTACCTGACGTCAGTAAATAGGTCACCACGACACATGTAACTGTGTCGAAACGTCGGGCAAACAACGAAGGTAAGCTGAATTCTTGTCTTTGATTAATCTTCGCGCTATAATACCCGTTTTAAACATTTAATATAATAGGTCTATGTCTGAAAATGTAGGTAAAGTAGTTGTTGAGAACAACAAAGTGCGGCGTCGATCGCTGAGCTAATCCGACCTTACTTACTACCCCAGTGTAAATGAGGCATGGCGCGTTCAATCCGTACATGCTGAAACAACAATCTCAGTGGTTATTATGACACGAAATCTCCACAACAACGTTGGTATTTTGAAATGGAGCTGCTATCTCTGGAACCTCTCTCAATTTGTACATTTATTGAAACTCTGGTATCGTTCTTGTGAAAATTATTTGACCTTTCGACGATTTTCGTGTCTCTATTGGCACATAAAACAGTGATTGATTGTTTTTTTTCTCTGCTCTTGCGCTAAAACCTTGAGAATGTGTGAGTGCTGGTCATCGACTCCAAAAAAAAAATAGGTACCTAGTTAGCCTACTGCACTCCTACAAGGATATTTTGGCTTGTGGCTAATAACTTTTGGCATCCAATTTAAACTTATTGAGTTTTATTTTGAAGCATAATTATTGAATATTATTACAACACGAGCATACATAAATAACAAACAATAAAGGAATCACAGGAATGAATAGATCTCACATTAAATATTCAGCTCTCACGCGTCAAAAGATCCTTGTCGCACTGTACAAGTAGGTAAGGTTCGCCGCGTAAGTAATTACTACTGTTTGAGAAAATCGAGTCTTGTTGTGATGGGTAATACAGACCCACACCAGACAATAATTGTGACAGTCTAGTAATCAGTAACTAGAGCCATATAACAATACTTAACAGTTCCTGCCTACCTGGTAAAAAAATAAAAAGATGAACAGGATATTGCAAATAACTTCGTACTTACAACAAATGAAAATCTACACATACTAAGGTAAGGTACATACATAACATAGCTACCTACCACTTTGACGACGGGCGAAAGGCGCAGTGGCCATCGACAAATAGATCCAAATAAAAAACCAATGTAGGTATGTTACTATTGTTACCTTCATGCAGGACACACTTCTTTAACCGTAATTTTGAAAAATACACTCAATCAAAGCACTGCACTAAGTACCTATACAGGTATTTTATAGTTTAGAAACACATACACAACACAACACAACCTATAACTCCATCAAACGCACGCACCCGGTGACATTCATACCTATTGCGTTTTCGTGGGTCGACCATGGCGGCGGCGACGGCGGCGGCGGCCGCCCGATCCGCGAAAAGTTCTCATGAGGGACCTCCGAAGGTAAGTTTTGGATGTGTGTGTGTGTGTGTTTATTATTAGGTAGGCAGATAGATATTGCGTGCATTTCGAGGTAGGATAACTTTTCAAATAGGTAGGCACTAAGAACCTTCACACGCATGTGGTTCGAATACAGAATAGAAACTACTACTTACCATGTACTGCATCCCTAATCGGATATTATCGCGTTGTAGTTCCAAAACCTACCATTGGATGGCGGCAGTCGTATTTTTGTTTTAAAGTCCATGTCTGTACGGTTTTTTAGTCAGTTAGTAATCATAATCACTTCGCGAAAGTAAGTAGGTATATAGCACGTAAGTACACATGGATTTCAATTGAACTTTACAAGACAGAAACTTAACTAGCGATTCATTGTAGTAGCGATATCTGACAAGAAGAGAAGGAACTTTTTTAAGCATAATGGTTTTCAATTAACTTCCTTTTGTGTCAAAAATGTTTTAGTGTGCGTGCATTGACATACACAAACATGCGTGGGGGCGTGGCTTGCACTATGCGAGGTACACGTGTTTGCTTTTCTTTTAGTTTGTGTTGTGTTTATTTCGATATTATGTGTGGTCTATGATGTAGGTGTTATTATTGTAAAGGGCGCCGACACTGGAATACCTATAACAAATTAATTATTTTGTTAGGAAAATTAACTTCTAAACCAAAGCCTCAGAATCATAGGGAGTAACATAGGGGGGTTCCTTAGACTACAAATAGCCCCTAGACTTCCGCTTCGCTTTTCCGACTCATACACGCTGTATATGTACAAAAGAGTTTTCTTCCCATACAAAATAATTAATTATTATTTTGCAAATCACGAGTCGTGCTTGATCATTGCGTCAAAGGCTCGTCTATTGTCCGAGCCGGCCGGCCGCCGCCAGTCCTAATGACCACGTACGGAAAATACCATATCTAACTGAGCATTAACTACTTTCCACGCATTATTTTAATTTTAATTTGCGTGCTGTATTCCTTCTTGTCATATTCTCTCGCTGTATCTATCCTCTGTGCTGTTTTCTAAGACTGTTTTACTACTTCTATCTACTCTTGTGTAAGCTCCTTCTTATTTTATTGACTAGTGTGGATGAACAATAAACTTGGTATTCGGAAAGTACTGTTGAGTTATTTAACGGCGATTGGCTCACCCCCTGTCACGTTGGGTTAAATACGCTTGGTGAACCGTGGGTATTTGCTTTAGCAAGTGCCTACCCCTCTTTGGGATTAAAGGCGTGAAGTGTATTTATTTTTAATAGGTTTCCACAATAGACATTATCACCTACACATCCCCAATCTAGCAAAAATATATTTGTCGGTTTAGTTACACATGTACAAAAGAAATTAATATTTTTTTAAATGCAGTTACCCTAGTTTGTTTTTGAAAATGAAAATAATCTTTCCATCAAGTAAAAAAATATAACCATTGTGTGTTTAATTTAAAGTCTTTATTCACAATCCAATAACAGCGGCGGTTTGAATTTATTTTGGAAGATTGTGAAAAGCTGTCCGATCCCGTGCCTTCCGCTCGATGGAACCCTTAAATATTTACGATCCATTCTCCTATCCTGTGAAAAGTGACAGAGTAGTGTGTAGTTAAATTCGTTTAAACTTTTGCACTTGTTCTATTAGAATGAGAACAAAATCCACATCTACATTAAAAATGACTGTCTATAATCCTTTTTATTGTTGTGCTTGTACATACTTCATACCTACTTATTTGAAATTATTAGTCATAGTTAATACAGGACAAATGTCCAGCCCACGAGTACTGTTTAAAAAGTTCCCAGGCCTATGTTAAAAAGATATAACTCTAGACGGCGAAAGTAAGATGGACACGGCAAACAAACAAAAAAAAAAGCATCCCTTCTGAATCTTGTTTGCGCGCGTACCTACGTAAGCAATGTGTGCCAGAAATAATACAAATATTCATATTCGTAAACCTCTGGGAGAGTAAACAGATGGTTTGTTGCTGTAGGTCTTTTGTTTAGTATGTTACCGAATTACCAGGTACTAATATTAACAATCAAATGGGATGGGTAACGAATGCGTAGATACTAGCTGTTGTTTTCTAATATTGTGAATTGTCAAAAGAATTATCAGGCTGCGATACATACAGTAGTCGGGGTTACACCTTTTGTAACTATTCTCTTTATATCTCAAAACATAGTACAGTTTTTCTTGACGTGCGTGCTAGGCCTGCAGCAGGTGTCAATGACCCGGGACGAAGAAAAATGTTACGAAAATCAACTTTTTTATTAGACACTAGTGGACCCAAGAGACGCTATCCGTCGTCCTTCCTTGGGAATCGAATTAGTTTATTATAATCTCTTGTATTTTTCTTTTTTTTCATAAGATCCTTCCCCAGGCACTAAGTACAACATAAATAATTTCTCGAATTTGCGAATAGAAATAAAATAGAAACATTTATCGGCTTTAGGTAGGTATTTTTTGTATTACCTTTTTTTCATAGAAATTTGTAACATTCCTTGTGTATAAAGTTACCTCAGTGGCTGGAGTACCTAGTAGGTACTCATAAGAATAGTCTCAAACATTTTTATCGTCAGTTAATCGGTAATAAAACATATATTTTATAGTTTTTTATGAACACTTTTATGAATTGATCAATGAAAACATTATTTTTGCATTTTTCTTATCTTTGTGCGCGGGAGCATGATGGAGCGTGTAAACAAAAGAAGGTTGACAGCTCCATAGCTTTGCCGACATAAAAAACACAGACGTACGTTCGAAGAGTATAAATTGAAGTAAACATTGATGCAAAGATGTTGCATTATGTCCAAAAGGCAATCCACATATTTTAAAGTTTTTTAAAGTTTGATGTATCTTTAGAGATACGTTGTCAAGTAAAGGGTTAAGAATCGATCTACCACCGTAAGTTTCAAAGTTACGTAACTGTCATTAGCTTAATAAGCTTATTTTTTTTTAATACTATCACAGTACAACGTAAAATAAGAAACGTTGGCGAAACTCGAGGAACTAACTCAGCCCATGAAACCGAAAAACTTTCCACAAGGAATCCTATGTCAAAAACTAGATCACCTCTTGTACAAAATTACCGATCAACAGAATGCCACTTTCCATCATATTTTTTTTCGTTTTTGTCATAGGATTCTTCTTTTTATTTCTACATTTTCTTAGCAAGTACCTCTGCTTACCCTACTTTATGAAATAAAGGGTTGAAGGGTATTCATTTATTTTTCACGATGAATGTTTCTAATTAATCATAATAAAAAATAGTTAATTGTTTCCTAATAGTATAATGATGAATTAGTATGATGACTGAGTTGCAGAAATAGTATGTATAATAATTTTTCCAGGGAACTCACCGCCAAGAGGACAATAGTTAAGTTAATCTAAACTCTTCAAAACTTTGATAGTGTTCTTTTGCACATCCCGGAGTCCACCCACTAGATATAGCGACCTGTCCCTGAAATAGCGGCAGTTTATAACTAGATTAGGACACTAACGGACGTCCATTAAACATGGTTACTATAGCAAAAGCTGATTATTAAACATACCTATATATACCTGTAGCACGATAAAAAAATCTAGTGAAGATTGTTTCGACTGATTTACGTTAATCTTATGTGAATTTACGTTTTAGCATACAAATGAAGGATAGGGGAAAAGTTGGTAACTTGCGGTATATTCCTGCTTGCGGTGGCTTAACCTGACAAGTTACGTTAAAACTATGTTCTAAGCAATCATAGATTTTAAAAAGTTCTACAAAAAAGTCTGTAATAGTATATGCTTATCTTTTACAGTTAATCCACAATAATCATTTTAATGTAAATAAAACATGAAAAAAATTTATAGTTATTCGCGAAGCTGTTTTGACACAAATAACAAATCTTTATCAAATATAATATTACTATTTAAATATAATATTTAAAGTAAATTATTATTGCCCTTTACAGCATTCGATTTTACTAATTAGTTTCGAAAATATCGCAGATTGAATAAAACGCGTTACGCAAAAAATAGATCGCCGCCGCGCCGCCGCGCTTGCGCAAGGCGGTATCAAAGTCTTAATTTCTGCGTGTATAAAGAACCGAGTGAATTAATGAGGTCAACTTACAACAAATGCTTAATACTTGTCTTTTCTGAATGTCATAAAATAAATTTTCGAATGATTACCATCATTACTACATTAAAATTTGCATCATCTTTTTTTAATATGAATATTGTGTTGATAAGTTCTGTGTTGAAATTGTTTGAAGAAATTAATCACAAACCGTCTTGCGCGAAGATTCGACGGATTTCAACCACCGGAACAGGCTAGATTTCGGGGCGGTTGCGGCACCATAGACCACATCCACACAGTGCGGCAGATCATAGAGAAGACTGAAGAATATAATCTGCTCCTATGTCTAGCTTTCGTGGACTATCTGAGAACGCCTTCTACTCGGTCCGTTCTGGAGTCTCTGCAGCGTTGTCAAGTTGACTGGCTACACTCCCAAGTGATAAGATAGCTCAATGAGTCTGGGACCATATCCGTCCAAGTACAAAATAAGCAGACATACCATTACATCGAGGAGTGATGTTAGGGGATGTTATTTCCCCGAATTGTTCACAAATTCAATGGAGCATTTTCAAGACGCTGCTTTGGAAAGGACGTGGCGTCAACATCAATGGCGAACAAATCTCTCATTTGTGATTTGCAGAGAATATTGTCATTATGGCGGAAATGTTGCATGACCTTCAACGGATGGTGAATGGTGAACTTGGATAAAATCAGGTAGAACATGTTCGATGATCATGTTCTACCTGAACCGATTTCAGTACACGGTCGGTACCGTGAAGTTGTTCAAAAATATAATGTGTACATTGGGCAGCATTTCAGTTAGATAGAAACAACTTCGAAAACGAGGTAAACAGAAGAATTCAGCTGGGTTCAGGTTGGATCAGTGAGTTTTGGCATCATCGATACTATAGTGCCTGAAAACAATGGTCTTCAATCAGTGTGTCCTACCTGTAATGGCCCCGCTGGCTCACATGCTCAAATTTGTGCACAACACACCGTACACACACACACACACACACACACAACGTGCTATGGAAAGGGCTATGATCAGCGTTTTTCTAAGGATCGAATCAGAGACGAAGTCCGATCTCATCAGATCGATCCGACAGAGCTGAAGTGTCAGTGAGTCGGCCATATTAGCCGTAGAACCGAGCATCGTTGCAGCAAACGAGTTCTCGTGTGGAGAACGCGTCTTGGAAAAAGGAGACTAGGATGCCTTCAGTCAAGGTGCAAATGGAGAGGCCTATATCCAGCAGTGGACAAATATGGGCTGATGATGACGAGGGATGCACGATCTTTTGCTTTCAATCAATCTTCCGGATGGTTTTGAATCGATCCACGATCCAGATCGCATGCGTTTGAATCGATCTTCAATTAATCAGTCCCTGCAGCTGCTGCGGTAATGTAAATAACGAATATCTCCCTCCCTATGAGTGGGTGTAAGTGCATCGAATCAGCTGAATGGTGATTTTATAAAAGGTTTGAGGGATCTGCACTTTTTTCTTTTGACTTTACAATTAGCTTAGCATTTTCAGGAACAAAGAACAGACATTAATTTACCAATTAACGACTCTATCTGTAAAATAATTCAATGGCTTGAATCCAATAACTTACTTATCAACATAGGAAAGACACTGTTAATGAGTTTTAAAAATAGGAAAAACATGGTACCTAGTTTAAATGTAACTCATAACGGCGAATATATAAACAACACAGATTCAACCAAATTTCTAGGACTGAACATTGACTGTGGCTTAACATGGAGAGATCATGTAGAGCATATTTGCAACAAGCTGTCACAGTATTCATATGCTCTGTATATGATTTCTAAATTTGCAAATAGAACAGCTGCAATCACTGTGTACCATGCCCAGGTAGCTTCGATACTAAAATACGGTATTATATTTTGGGGTAACTCGGTAGACTCAGTGCGAGCATTTAAGGGTCAGAAAAAATGTGTCAGGGCTATCTGTAATCTGAAACCTACTGATAGCTGTAAACTTGTTTTTAAGGATCTGAATTTAATGACGGTACCATCTCTCTACATATATGAAACAATACTATTTGTGAGAAGCAACCTGGCACTATTAAAAAACAATACTATGAATAGGAATAAACACATATTCAGATTCTGTCGTTACAACGTAGCACAGCTCTATACAACAATAGTGTTTTTGGTATGGCGCCTAGGTTATATAATAAATTACCCAAATCATTATGTATCATTGAGAACATACAGGAGTTCAAATCCAAACTAAGGGTGCTGCTGGTTGGAAAGACATACTATGATGTAAGAGACTTTTTAAATGATAGAGATCTTAATATTTAAGTTTAATGAACAAATGTTACATCCTAACTAATATTATAAATGCGAAAGTGACTCTGTCTGTCTGTCTGTCTGTTACGCTTTCCCGCTTAAACCTCTCAACCGATTTTAATGAAATTTGGCACAGACAATCTTTAGACCCGGAGATAGAACATAGGCTACTTTTTATTGCAAAATAGGGGTGGTAAGGGGTTGAAAAGGGGGATGGAAGTTTGTATGGGATTTCTTAATTTTAAAAGATAAACCCATGAAACTTTATATTTAAGCATTTGATAAGAAATAATAAAACATTTGTTCTAGCGTTTTTGAAATTTCGAACTGTGAGGGGATGAAATAAAGGTTGAAAGTTTGTATGAAGTTCGTAATTTTTGAAAATAAAAACATTACATTTTGTATTTAAGCACTAAATAAGATACAAAAATCGTTTGTTTTAGCATTTTTACTTCTTTACCAGTGTGGGGGTGAAATAGGGGTTAAAAGTTTGTATGGGTGTTCGTCATTTTTAAGATAAAACCATGAGACTTGGTACGTAGGTCTCTTAGGATGTGCAGAGTTTTCTACAAACGGAATTCCGAAATTCGAACGGAACGGAACTGATTCGGAACGGGAACTACGAAACCAAACTTTTTGTATACAAAATCTTAAGCACTGAACCTAGGAACATGATATTTAGAAGTTTTGGGTGTATCTATTAGAGTATTGTTATAAGTTAAAAAAAAATTGGCTTTGACGTAAAAAATCCTTTTAACGAATACTCTGCATCACCGCCGCTGTCATTGGTCGTCGGTCGTCGTCGCGCACATTCGCCGAAGTGTGGCGACCGGCAACGGCGCTGTCGTGTGGTGGGGGAGCGCACGAATCTACATAACTATGCCTACCCGAACGGGCAGTTACGTGAGGGCAGACGACGTTGTCGGACGCATGCGATTAGAGAAATTTGCGCTACAAAGATTTAGGTACTTTTTTCGATCCAGTAAAATTATTTTATTGGTTCGTATTTTTTTAAGTAGGTAGTATTTTTTTATTAGTTAGGTCCTATAAATTAATTTTGTACATGCTTAATATTTCGGGATCTTTTAGTTTATAGTTAATAGTATTATTAGTTTATAGTTATAGTAGGTAAGATAGTTTCCGTTACTTTAAAAAAACCGATTTGCTTTTATTTCCCTTTTTTAATTAATCTAATAGGCCGTAGTAGGTGTAAAACTAAACTAACCTACTTACCTCCTACTATTTTTATGCATTGGTAGTAAATAAGTATGTATTGGTAATTTAATTTCTTAGTTTCTTTATTTTTTAATTTAAACGTGACTTATACACAACGTCGTGCGAGCGTAAATTTTTACTACGTAGGTGGTTATTAGAGGTTTTTATTTGATAACAAATCTCAATCTGTATATCTGCTTTGTTCGATTCATTTTTTTTTTTACGATGCCTCGCAAACAAAAGTCCAATTTAGCTAATAGCTCTAGCAGAGCTCGGGCTGCTAAACTTGCTAGATCACTGGAATCCGAAGAGAGAATTCACAGATCCGTCGGACTTTAGATGCCGAGCGTCACGCAGCTCAAAGGGCTGTTGAAACTTTTGAGCAAACGCAGACCCGTCATAATTTAGACGCTGATCGTCATGCTGCAAAAAGGGCTGCACAGACCTCTCAGCAGACCCAAGCTCGCCAAGTCTTGGATACCGAGCGTCACGCGGCTCAAAGAGCTGCTGAGACCTCTCAGCAAACCCAAGAAGTTTTGATTCCCCGCATACCCATGATCCCTACAGATTTACCTTTTCAGTTTAAAAGAATCCCGTTTCCCCTCAAACCAGCCTTCGCAATGACCATTAACAAAGCGCAAGGGCAAACACTTAAAAGTAGCAGGTGTCCATTTAGAGAAAAACTGTTTCTCGCATGGCCAACTGTACGTGGCCTGCTCGCGAGTGTCGAGTCCAAACAATCTCCACATTTTAACAAATAATAAACAAAACAGCAAACGTTCTATACAAAAATGTTTTAAATTAGGTCATTGTCATTTTAATTAGGTCATTGTGTCTCTTGGACACAAGGGACCAATACATTTTCCTGAGTACTTTCTGCCACTCAATGCTATATCCAAATCTATACCGTTCATTTAATCCATATCTAATATTCAAATTAAAAGTACGCAGACAAAGTCGCGGGTACCGGCTATCTATATATAAGAGAAAGTCGTGTTAGTTACTACACTTATAACTCAAGAAAGGCTGAACTAATTTAGCTTAAAGTTTGTAGAGATGTAGCTTAGAACCGAGGGAAGGAGAAGGTTCTTATGACAGAAAAAAAATAAAGAATTGCGCGGAAACTTAGAAAATTTAGGTACCCCCTCTAAGGCGGGCGGAACGAAGTTCGCGGGGGCAGCTAGTAATATTATAAATGCGAAAGTTTAGATGGATGTATGGATGTATGGATGAATGTTTGTCCTTCTTTCACACAGAAAGTACTGGACGGATTTTCATGAAACTTGGCAGTATTGTCGCTTATAAACTAGAATAACATAATAGGCTATAAAGTATATTGGTAATACAACGTTTTTTTTTTTTTTTAATCACTATGAACAAGCGTTTGACCACCATCCTGCCTGATGTTAAGCAGCGATGTGGTCTCTATGTCTAGAGATATTATAATAATGGAGAAATTAATTTACTAGTCTAGAGAGTAAAAGTCATGATACCAGATTTATTTCTTATTTTTATTTATACTAGTAGACGCCCCGCGATTTCATTCGCGTAGTTTAGTAGTACCTGCATCCTATATTTCAAGCGTCTAACTTGAGCGGTTTATCATACAAAAGTTTTTTCCCGATAACTCCCGTTCCCATAGGAATTTTCCAATAGCCTGTTGCCCTTAAGCTTTAAGTGTACTAAGGTACCTGCATCCCAAATTTCAAGCGTCTACCTTGAGCGGTTTAGATTTTTCATACAAATGTTTTATCCCGTTAATTTCCGTTCCCGTGGTAATTTCGGGAATTCCTTCCTTAGTGCACCCCTATGGTACCTAAGCTACGTCCGTTCCAAATTTCAAGTCTCTACGTTTAGCCGTTTGGGCTGTGCGTTGATATGTCAGTCAGTCAGTCAGTCATTCAGTCAGCCTTTCCTTT
>SJJU01001632.1:0-15091 GCA_012932125.1 Conopomorpha cramerella | reverse complement strand
ACATTAACCCAACATGGTAGGGGGTGAGCTCATCACCGTTATAGGTTTCACACACTTGATGATATATATCTACAGGGTTATTTTTGTTTTTTTTTTCATTATTTAAAATCTATAATGCAGTTTAAATTGTTTTTTAAATTAAAATAATTTCTTCGTTCAGTAAAATGCTCCTTCTACAATATTAAAAGTACTTTCCCTGAATGTGGCATGGCCGTGGGACGCCCTGTGTTTAGAAAGGAAGAGGCTTCATGAAGTTGACGCGAGACCACAGTCAGTATGCAGCCGACAACACGACAAAAACTATCCAGTGTTTTTCACTTCTTTACAAACGTCAAAAGTTTACTTACACACTAGCATGCGGCTTCTTCTTAGAGAAGTCACAGGCGAGACCCAAGTCGGATATCCGCACGTGTCCGTGCTCGTCCAGCAGGATGTTCGCCGGCTTCAGGTCCCGGTAAACTATGTGCCGCTTGTGCATATGCTCTAGGCCTGAAATAGGGGAAAATGGAAGGTGACATTATTGAAAATAGGTGGATTTATTATTATAAATAAATAACTTCACGGCTTTAATCCCAAAGCGGCGTAGGCAGAGGCACTTGCTAAAGCAATACCCACGGTTCACCAAGCGTATTTAACCCAACGTGACAGGGGGTGAGCCCATCGCCGTTATAGGGTTCACACACCTTGTGGTCTGCGGGTTTCATCACGATGTTGTCGCGATTTATTATTTTTAGTTTTAATCCAATTTCTCGTTATGACGTTATTATTTAAAAGAAAGTATGAGGCTTCTTGTTCGCAGCATTTATTCCAGTTGGCTATTCCGATTTCTCTTCGGTAATTGGAATCAAGAAATATACTGGTGATATGAAAAAAAAAACGTATAGAAAACAGCGAGGACTGTTAACATGGTACACTTATTTTGTTTTTCTCAAGCGTAATTAGGAAATAATTAGACATAGAAATCTAAGCTTACAACATACGTAGCATAAAATCTTATAACCTATAATAGATCCCCTAGCCTAACTTGGCGCTCTGACCAAGCTGTGTACAAAAATCTATACATTAACTATTTTGAAGTAAAGCGTAAAAAGCGTTAAGTAAAAGGTCCCGAGTTGAATAAAGTAAATTTCTCAGGCCACAAACAATCCGCGAATGTTGAAGCACATTCACTTTCAAAGTTGCTGAATAAAACTGTAAGTCATCCACTACGAAGTTCTTCCTTACTTTAGGTTGCCGCCCAAGTCAACTATAAAGTATTTAAGTATGCGAATACGGTAGTAGTTTTCCGGGTTTCATTCTTTATACTTACTTAAGTATACTTAGTTAAGTCAAAAGGATGTGTGACTTTAACATACTCGCGGCCCCTAACGGGCGTAAGGAATAGAATACTCTATTTTGACCTACTTTAGATCCGATTTCGACCACAACAGAAATAAAATGGCGACCAATACCAACAGCATTATGGGCAAGTTGGTTAAAAAAGGGATCACTTTTTGGGTCACGATAGAGTCTTATACCCTCCTTATGGTGTTAATATATTTGAAAGATAATGTGGAGGAGTCAAGTACAGAAGAAATCACGACATTAAAAAACCTCTATTATAAAAAAAAGGTAGACAAGTTAGATTTTTAAAACAGTAAATAACCCTTGGAAATAACAGCCTAATAAACATTTTGGAACTATTATATAATTTCGAGCTGACTGAGATAGTACTACTTGCGGTTTATTTATACAGATTTTGGCGACTTTGGCGCAAAGTAAATTAGCAATGCCAAAACTCGCCCCTCACGTCCAGTCCAGACTTTCGAATTATCATTTCAATGTAGTTTATGGGCAAACTTTCGTCATAGTTGAGTAGTTAAAAAACTAAGTTATTAATCATTACAGTCAGAGTATTTTAATAGATTTACAGATTCGGTGAAAATAAAGCTTTTCTTTTTTTGTGATTCTGAAATTGATGGGTCGATATTATGTGCCATGTCACAGGTAGTATGTAGTAGTAAGGTAACTTAGAAATGTATAAAAAACATGATATTTGAATTATTTCAATATAATCTACGAACGTCTCAATTTAACACAGTTTCACCGAATTTCACAAAAAAAGTACCAGTATGTTCCATAAGTCATGCATAGTGAAAAGTGGACTAGACTGAGATACTTGCTAATCAAATACCTATAGTCCGTTTGTGAATTAATTACTCACTAAATCGACAAGTTTTCGAAAAAATGTTCTTTCCTTGTTCCTGTGGAAATTTTACACCCTAACCCAGACAAAAATACACACTCTTACACCTTCACAATTTTTCGCATTAATTATAATAATAGGACAAAAATGTAATACCCAATATAACTTCAGCTGCGTAGAACTTCATCTCAGCCTCATTGAAGACCCCATGCTGTGAGAGGTGGTAGTGCAGGTCGCCGCCGTTCATCAGGTCCAGGATGAAGCAGAGCTTGTCCGGTGTGTGGAAAGCGTATGTCATGCATACTATGAACGGACAGTCCACCTGAGAACGAGGAAAAGGGAGACAAATTGTTATTTTTGCCGTTGGTTTATGGTGTTTTAAATGTACCAAGTTTATAAGATGGTAAGTGTTTGGCTTTTACATTATCAATGAAAGAAATTATACTTTTGAGGAGCCGACGTTGAACTAAAACAGTTTTTAGTAATAATACTAACTATTGATTCTTTAGAGCGGCTTATTTTCTTTACATTATCTACAAAAATATTTGGCCAATTGATCTGTATTTTCTGTACCTACATATTATGACAAGCGTCTGAAACCTTAACTACCCGTGAAGAAGCTAAAACTGTTCTAACTTGATAAAAAACGCGGTGTATGTATCACATGATAATTTATCTTTATAAGCCGGATATAGCTGAATAGGTGTCGGTTAATTTTTCTTGACCGTCCTATTTCCTAATTCTACGTCCCGAATTCATAGAAACAACTACCTCAAAACATATCGCTCACCCCTGCTCGTCATGTACAAAAAATACACAACTCTTCTCTAGGTACTTTATGTTCAGACCCTACGATGCAAAGTATATGCAACTGTCATAAATACGGGTGTTTGTGCGCTTCGAACTTTCCGCTTTGAAAACGAGAACAAAATGTGACACGTTGCCGAGCTCTAGTGAAAATATGAACAGTATTATATTGTGAGAGAACCTTAAAAAGCGGATTTGGTCTGGCGAATAGTTTTTTAAAACCGGTTTCCACATGATGCTTTCTTTCCGACCGTTGCGAATGGCTATGAAAGAGACCAATTAAGGTACACGGCTAATATATAACAGGACTAGAACCGACAACCATCCGATAATCAACAACTAGGCTAATTATTCCTAATCAAGTATATCAATTATCCTTAGTATTAATATAATAATATGATACGTATAAGATTGAACATAAAAATATATTAATATATCAAATATTAGTTTTATTTCCGGTTATTTACAAACATTTACGATTAAACAGTTATTTAATTTGTTATATCTATATATGAGTGCTTGTTCGGTAACATAATATCCATGAAAAACTTTTTGAGATTGTTCACCATCCTGCTTCATGTTAAGCACGATGTGATCTACGATGGAGCACACTTGATTAGGTACATATTTATCTGTGACTAAAAGACCTCCAGACTGCGCAGGCAGGAAATTCAAATTCAGATACGTCACGGAATATAGGTTAATTTACAGTCGATATTATTATATTATACAGTTTGTGAGTGCATGATTGACGGTGAGAAAGTTGAACAAGTGGTTGAGTTTGTATATTTGGGATCTCTATTTACAAGTGATGGAAAGTTTGACAAAGATATTGAAAGAAGAGTGAGTGCGGGTAATAAGGTTAACGGTGGCCTTCGCAGTGTTATGGAGAGCCAATTCATGTCGAAAAAGGCAAGATTGGCTGTCCATGACGCTGTTCTGGCACCTACCTTAATGTACGGGAGTGAAAGTTGGGTATGGCAGAAGAAGCATAAAAGTAAAGTAAATGCCGTAGAAATGCGGTCATTGCGGAGCATGAAAGGCGTGACATTGAAAGACAGGATAAGGAATAGTGTGATAAGGGAAAGTTGCGGTTTGAAGGAAGACGTAGTGACCAAGATTGAAAAGGGGATGCTTCGGTGGTTTGGGCATATGGAGAGAATGGATGAAAGTCGATTGACGAAAGACATTTATATGGGTGATGTAATGGGCCGGGTGAGTAGAGGTCGCCCCAGAAGGACATATGAAGACCAGATTGGTGATGTCCTGGCCGAAGGTGGCGTGAAAAGTACTCGAAACCGGGAGGTCATGTATGAAAAGATGTATGAATGTAGATGAAGCGAAAGGGGTATGTCAGGATCGTGACAAATGGAGATCTGTAGTCTCTGCCTACCCCTCTGGGAGACAGGCGTGAAGTGTATGTATGTATGTATTATTATTCATTATGTCCGTTTTTATTTCACCACTTATTCTCCAAAATGTGCCCACAATAGTTGAAAGAAAATTCCTGATCAATTAACTTCTTCTTTCTTTACAACGACCGGTCCGACAATACCCGTATTTCTAACAAATCTATATTTGCACCTAATATTTCCATGAAACGGCAAGCCGAAAGTAATTTCCGAGTATTTCATAAATATCGCCCACGTACGTACATTCCTATGTAGGTACGTACTTCATACCGTGATCGAGAGGAATGCAATTATTGCACAAAATATCACTATTGAAAACATTTGGTTGCAGTGAAAATATTTAGGGGTAAATACCGCAATTAAAATTGCACTTCCATGCATTAGCAAAGTTAGGACTAGAATTTTGCTGTAATAAGGCTTTGGTTGTGGTTGGGCCAATAGCAAATTATGATATATTTTCAGCTATTGAAACTGAAATACTTACAATTAGCATCAATTTATTGGTTAGTTTGTTAGCACACAGGATATACGTGTATTCGACTATTCAGCTATGTTCATCATACGGATAAAATTAGATACAAGATGTTAGGTTAGTATACAATATACTTTAGTTCAAGTTTATATCATGTATTTTGGAAAAAAAAAACACTGATTATTATGAGAACTAAGAAGCCGTCAATCCTTTAACTATTTATCCAGAGCCTTTTCCGTAATACGGACAGCACGTTGAGCTGTGAGGTACCTACTTCGTTGACAATAGTCGTGGGGCGAGTTAGGAGCCTTCGTTTTTGTTTTTTCATTTAACCCTACTTAATATACATATTATTATGAATCATGTTTGCCAAGTAACATGTGAACTACTTTTCAAATATGTCGGTATGGTTTATGATAACTAACGCGTTGAAAAAAAAATGGCTATTTTACATGCTCTGTTTCAAAGTCTTCGTGACACCGAAATCCGCATTTAACCCGTGCTCTGCTTAATACGTTTTCATATCACGCAAGCCGTCAAATTATCGTGCAGACGGACTCATTGTCAAATAGTTTTTTTTTAGTTACATATAATAAGACATTTCAATATAAAATAATAAGTTTTCCAACTCCAAAAATGGACATTTTTGGAGTGGGAGTGTGAATCTAGATGTCGCTAGTAGGTGTCCAGGATAACTTCTGTCATTTACTTTTTCTATTATTTGTTAAGTTCTTTAAACTTGGGACGTTTTTGTAACATGTAAAATAAAAAGTAACAAAAAAATATGTCGCCTTCAATATGGACTGACCAGTAAAATATTAGCATTGTCGAAACTGCAACAAATTTAATTGGGATCAAAGCGGAAGCACTAGCTTTCATTCAAAAAACAACAAAAAAGGCAACCAAGTCGGTTCAGAAAGTAAAAAAATGTTTGCAACGAGCGTGACGATATGTGTGTATGGTAGACGGTGGCTTGCTTGGGACTAAACATCAAAAAAGCCTTCTCTCACCACAAATACTCATTAGATTGTTGTAATAAAGAAATGCCATTGAACAATCTTATTTTTCGCAATGGTCATGAGATGTCGTCAACAAATGAAATTGTACATATAAAACAAAGTCCTGACTGATTCAATAATCACTGACTCATCAACGCCCAGACCAAATTATGATCTTAGATAGCTGAAATTTTGCACTTTTGCAATTTTTCAAGTGAGATAAGAAAGGATTTTTCAAAATTCATCCTCTAAGGGGGTAAAAAAGCTAATATGAGAAAAACGTAAATTTTGGAGTTACGGTTCTGAAACTTGGAGGTAGTATTTTTTAATTTAAAAAGATACTGCAACTGCGCGAATGAAATCCCGGGGCGTCCACTAGTTCAATATAATGCATAAATCCGCAAAAAACAAATCAATCCCATTTTACTATCTTAGTTTTCGGGGAACATTTACGGCAGCCATATACAGTGCTAAAATGGCGTTTTCAATGTAATCCCACGACTGTTTAAAATATTTTGACTATTTACGGTACAGAAGCGGGGCGTCACGTTGTCTGGCGGGTCGTAAAAGTAGACAGTAAAAAGCAAGTTGCAGAATTGCAACGTCTAGGAAAACTTGTTGTTAGTACAAGCTTTTGTGGCGGCTGACTGCTGTGCGGTACCAACTTTATTTACCTACTTAAGAGATTTATGTCGTCTTCACATTATAATGCTCAATATAGAATACATATAACATACTAGATTTGACTCGTTATATTTTCCCGCGGTGAATGTCATCCATTCCGTTCCCATGACTAATAGCTAATCTTATTATGCTATTAATATTTTTTTTTAAATAGCGTCTGTAGTCCAATTGGTCGGATACTTGACTTGTAACCGGGAAGTCGCGGGTTCGAGTCCGGCTACTGGACGTGTACTAATGGGAATCTTTTTCAGAGCCTATGTACGAAACGCAACGCTTGTACAGCTCAGCAATGCCGCTACGATACCAGAGCGATGCAACTACAGAGTGCAGTAGAGTTGGGATGCTGAGCAAAGAAATATGGCGTCCACTAGTGTCCCCTTACTCCAGGTTGCAACCTCCATAACTAAGTTTCGGCGAATCACATTTCACGAACTTTTGCATTTACATAATTTTTATGATACACTAATAGGATTTTAACGATGTTGTATAAGTATACACATACTTCTATTCTTTTAATTCCAAAGTGTAGACAGATGCACCAGATGCACCAAGCAAATGTACACAGTTCACCGAGTGTATTTCACTCAACGTGACAGGGGGTGAGCCCATCGCCGTTATAGGGTTCACACACCTTTATGTTCTGGCGGTTTCATCACAATGTTTTCCACATCCTTCACAGCACGAGTTTTTTTTTATTTAACCTGTATCTGTGTCCCTCTGTTCTCTCCACCTCCTCCCTATTGAGAGCCACCCGTTGCCCACCCATTTGCTTATTTATTTATACATGTTTTCGATTGGTGAATCGTGGGCATTTGCTTAGTAAGTGCCTCCGCCTAGCCCGCTTGGAATTAAAAGGCGTGAAGACTATTAATTTTTATACTCGAGTGTTATAAAAATTAATATCATATCTTTAAGAATCATAATCGTTCAATTTTCCACCAACCTTTAATAAACTACGACTAAAAGCTCTCGAGTATTAAATTTATTGCGAGATGCATGTGGTTGTACGTTGTCATAATAAAATAAAAATATTGGCCCATTATCGAACATATAGATGCCGTAAACATATGTAAGACCCTTCGAAAGCAGAACCTGTACACTTCAAACAAATCTCGTGCGAATGTCCTCTAGGCTAGAGGATTATCGTAAAAATGTACCATTTGCTATGTACTAACTTAGCGAATACGGAAAACGTTGTTTTGCCAATATACATTTACTAGAAGAAAAGGTTAAAGGAAAAGGTTAAAGGACAAAAGCAACCAAACTACCGACACCAAATGAGTTAAAAAGCGCAATCTCTAATAATCTGTATACCTGTGATATACCGATTCACTAAAAATTGTTGTTAACGGGGTGTGTTAGCGGAAAACACGAAGCTGAATGCAGATGTCGCTGGGTACGCTTGACCCATATGGACCAATGAATGTGAGCCAATTTGTCATATGAACTCGTAGTGACATTCGATTAACCAATCGTGCTTTTTTGAGTCAAGCGAAACTAGCGCCGTTAGTTCACGAGTTTTCAGTTTTTCAGTGTTTTCAAAACCGACATGCAAAGTCCGTTACATTAAAAACACGGAACTGAGAGTTAATTTTGCACCCCATTAAAATTTAATTTAACGACTCCACTGATGTAGAAAAGAATTTTCACTTCCGGATTTTCTCTTACGTTCTACTTTTATTATGAATGCTTTTGGAAACTTCCAAGTCGGAAAACTTGGCAATTATATAAAAGTAGTGACCCGGTTTCACCCGAATATAAGGGTATATTCGTAAGATAAAGTTAAAAATAATGACGTTATCACGCTAAATATCAAATGTGTGTCTTTTGATATTAGGCCCGCGTACCACGTGGTGTGTGAACCCTACAACAGCGATGGGCTTACCCTAACTAGCTGAGAGAAATAAATTGTTTTTGTGACAAAACGTTTGCGTAAGCGTAAAACACATCTTTTAAATACTTGTTGTTTTGTATTCAATATCACTGTCGGTGTAGTAAGTAAAAAAATCTAATTTATTTAAATCAAATCTAATCTTCTGGATTGGTCTCCTACCTAATTATCCATGCCTGTATCAATCACTTATCACCACATTTTGAATAAATTATGAATGAATTCAGTTTTTGTAAAATATATTCTTGATTGCAATCTTCTAAAATGTACTTGATCCCTAGACACTTTTGATGTGTGTATACATGGCCCGGTATTAATGCTCTCGAACGTATAATAATAATTATTGGCATCAACTAATGTACCTATGTAGGTACATCCGCACAAATCCAACGCCAACATCCGCTCACTGAAGGGTAATAAAGTATTAAATCATCTAGACTATAGTGACAGATTTACTAGCGTGCCAGCAAAGCTCGACAAACGTAATTGAAGCCCAATAAAAATGGACAGACACACACACAGCTCTATAAATTCGGTGTTTTGTGTAGAGAACATAAAGAAGCTGATTTACGACAGCCAAGTTAGCATCTGCATCAAGGCCACGCGTGGCTATGGCGCGACGACACAAGTTCGCGCATTACTCAAATTGAGCTTTTCGTTTTCCGGTCACTTACTTAGGCTTAGCGCGCATCGGCTATTACTCGAGTAGGTTTGTGTGAATACGAGGATGAAATCGTGGAGAGTCCACTAGTAACTAAATACCTTCATTAGTCCATAGTAGGATGGACATCATGATCATGACATCATGGCGCATAATGATTGGGTCTTAGAATGGCACATACATAGATTGTTCATCGCCGAATAAATCCTTTTTAGCGTCTTCAAAAAAGGAGTATCTGAATTCGACATGTATGAATTGCATATACTCTTTATTGCACACTGTACATTACAAATGTAAAAATAACAATGGTAAGATTGCTGAGAGATTTCCAGGTAACCTACTTCAGATATAACGGAGTGCTTGATATGCTTTTTTGTTTGTTTCCTGATAACATCGTCGTTTATGAACCGATTGTGATGTTTATATTTTTGCTGCAAAGAAGATATTTTAAAGGTAAAGGACAATCAGGTATGATGATGACAGACCAGATAATCTAAGAAGACTTGGGGAACAAAAGGGAAGTCGGTTCCTTTTTCTGTAAAATTTGCGTGTAGAGGTTTTGAGTATTTCGAGGGACCCAGAGGCTTTCAAAATGAATCTCTAGATAAAATTCTGTCTTGTGATCATCACCATCAGCCATGACGTCCAATGCTGGACTGCAACGAGGGCCTCCCCCAATGATTTTCATGATAATTTGGGGGAAAACGCCAATAATCGCCGCGCTTGGCAGGCGGGTTGGAGATCGCAGTGGTGTTGAGGTTTAACTCGCAGAGAGCGCTGCTGCCCGTTCTCTGGAGAGCTACGTCGGTCGCCTCTAACGACCCCCACGACGGGAAAAGTTGGACTGGGGTGTTCACACATGAATTCTATTCGCCGTTATCACACGGCTGGTGCTTGTCAATTTTCATTAAAATACGCTTTTTATTACTTATTTTCGCAAAATGATACTGATAATAAAGATTTTAATAAAAATATCAAAGTTTTCATAGAACTGAGGAAGATTTTTCTTTTTAAATTACTGCTAGTAGTGATAGGCGAAAGCCGTAGGGCCATGCTCTTTAAAACAAACAAAAAACCACTGTCTATTCTAATGCCATCAAGCGGTAAATTTTGGTTCGATAAATCCCCATTGGACAATTGTTTTAACAATTTGAAAAACAAAAACATAACTATTACAGTACTACATAACATCACAAGTGGAACTGACCCGGTCAAATACTTTCGCGGTCGTCGATGAGTCAATAAAATGAATCGGGTCATATAAACTTTTATGACGTATGCTAGCAAGTGATAAGGAAATATTCTTCGAACCCCAAAGAGGAAATATTGGCAGCGATAAGTTTTGTGTCGAGAAAACATTAATAGTTATTTCGGGACAAAGTGTTGTTTGTAGACGACACTTAATACTATAAAGGGGAAATATTTGTTTGTGTGAAATACAGACTACGAAATAAAAGGTTTCATAGTGTCATAATAAAATCAAGCTTTGAAATCTTATTTGGACCGGCGGAAGATAATTTTGTTTTGACGATTTTAAATTCTGCTATCATAATCATAAACTTCAAAATAACTTGTCTAATTGGCGGTGAAAAGGTAATGTAACGAATAATGTAACTAAGAGTATTGAAAAAAATACGCGGATGAAATCACGGGGCGTCTACTAGTCTGAAACATAATCATGTGATGATTAAGGAAGTTAGTATTACACAAGACGAAACAAGGAGGAAAAGCTTGACAAATTATCTTCAAAATCTTGCAATTATTTTGGCATGTCACGTAGCTACTGAGTTTGCGTTTTTTATACTTAAGTATTTCGTGGGTTTGAGGCTCGGGACAAGTACATTTTATTTCTTAATTCACAATCACAAAGTGCAACGAAAATTAAAAGATCCGAAGTCAAACTACACCCCCCTTACCAATGAATGCGTTGTAACTTATACCGAAGTTATTACGGGTCTACTTAAACTGGATCTAGATACGTCATCTGACATTATACGTCTGGTATAATGTCGGAATAAACCGTGTTTCATTGGTAAAGCCGCATAAGTTGATCCTGTACTGGTAATGAGTAGAATGTGCATGAACAAGTGTGCTCCATCGTAGACCACATCGCTGCTTAACATCAGGTCTGGTGGTGGCTTGTTCACTGTGTTAAAAAAAAATCTATTCGGTAGGAAACTGTATCCCAAAATAATAGTAACCTTTATATTGGTTACTAGCTGTAACGTGTTATTTTCGTTTTGTTGCATTGTCGATACCGTGGGAATTCCGGAAGAGTGATAGTGTGGCTTGTAGATTTTTTTTAATAGGTCCAGTAATTTCGAAACCTATTCGATGCAAACAAAGAAATAAAAAATCACTCTTCTTTATAATATTAATAATGACTATCACTACATAGTATAAAACTATGTTGCTTCCCGATGTACATATGTCCATATCTGTAAAACTACGAAATTAATATTGATGCGGTTAGTTTGAATAGATAGAGTAATTCCAGAGGAAGGTTTGCATGCATAAAATAGTAAGGAAACAATTAGTATCAGCATTGCAATCGTGCGAAGCCGTGGCGGGCCGCTAGTCATTACATAGTATAAAATAAAGTCACCTCCCGATGTCTGTCCCTATGTATGCTTAGATTTTTAAAACTACGAAACTGATTTTGATGCTGTTATCTTTAATAGACAGAATAGCTCCTGAGGAAGGTTTCTATGTATGATACATACGTATATCAAAGAAAAACTGTTAGGTAATAATGTAAATTGGCAAAAGAACGTTTGTCGGGTCAGCTAGCAAGTAGATAAAACAACACAATATGAACGAGATGATTGACAATACTTGTGAACAGTAGGTTGTTAGACCAAATTATAAAGGACGAAATTTCTCTACTTATAGTACTATTATTTCAGGTTAATTACCTTCAGTGTAATATAAAAGTAGGTGGATCATTGTACAGAAGAAAACCGTTATTCATAATTTGCATTTTGCACCTTTTTGGACATATGACTCAACAACAACCAATCAGTACATGGTATAAAACAAAGTCGTCTCTCGTTGTCTGTCCCTACCTACGTATTGCTTAGATCTTTAAAACTACGCAACGGACTTTGATGCGATTTCCTTAAGTAGATAGAGTGATTCTTGAGGAAGGTGTTATTAAAAAAATTTAATAGCGGGGTAACACTAGTAAACAATGTATAATGGGGAAACAACGTTTTTTTCCGGGTAAGCTTATGGGTATACTTTTAAAATATCTAGCGGACTAAAATAACACTACTCCTGAAGAGTAGACGGTCGCATATAACGAACATGAATAACGCACAGAAGGATAATTGAAAATTCATGCAGTACAACATACACCGTCATCTCTAACCCTGACGTTTCTAGGAAATGTAACGTGGACCTACATATTAGGTAAGAATTTGTTTACTCTATGTACCCCCCGCGGTCGTCTGCGACGTACAATTGTTGAACATTTTAGGCAAGACTTGTTGCCAATAACCTAACATTTTTTCTAAGAAATACCCTTTACATAAGTGTACAAAATGTTTGCAAAAGTTAACGCCACTATAGGCAAAAATATGTTTAATTTAGTACCTATTGTAATTATTGCTACAATAAATCGCTGGGAACAATATCCAACTGGAAGTAAATGACTTTGCAGAAACTCAGCAATACTGCACATTGTTTCATGAAGACTTTTTCAAATATCAGATTTAGTTGGGTGGCGTTTTGTTGAAATAAATGAAACTGGAATTAACTTATTCATGACCTAAAAAGCTTTTTAAACATCCCCGTAACAGAACAATAGTCCCGGAAACAGTGTTTGTAAAGCGGGCGCGAAGCAAAATCCGTTGTAACTTTTAAGACATACAAACGTAAACGTTGTGTTTTGAACTCTCTGGCGTATGAAATTCCCTCAAGCATTAGTCCAAACTCTTGATGGATGAAAGAGAGTACCAACAGATACAACTGTCCAACTTGGGTTTAAGCCTTTTGAGGTCGCCTTCAATATTTATGACTTGTGTAGTTGGCAGTATAGTGACGGGTTAAAATGTCTATATAAACGTAGTGGGGTGAACATACAGCATATTTGGGAACAACATGTTATAAAGACACTTATTGGTGGAACAAATGGAACAATTTTACGTAAACATTATCGCAGTGAGGTGACATTCCTACCATCATAATCTATCGAAATGTATGCATTGTAAAAGTGTTACCACTTTAAGTCAGAAGTAATTTTATGTGCCAGGAGTAATAAGCAACAAAGTTTCGACTGTTCCGATTGGTTTACCTGATCAGGGAAAGAATTAGATGAACCGACATAACTGAAAGAATACCACGGCTGAAGTGTCACTGGGCCGGATATAATATGTCGATATCCCGACCGGCGACGGCGAACAGAATACATGTGGCACCATCCCAGTCCAACTTTTCCCGTCGTTGGGGCCGTAACACCTGCCAAGCGTAGGATTATTGACATTTCCCTCCAAATGATCATGGAAATCATGGGGCGAGGCCCTCGTCTGGCAGTGGACGTCCTGTGGCCGAACCCTTCTGTGGCAACCGAGAACGGGAATCCCAAACGTGGGTAGGGTTGCCAGACAGTAGGAGTATATCAAAAAGTCAACAGGATCTCGAGATACCACAGACGTGATAAAGTGGAAAAGCACATTCCAGGGAGATATCCTCAGTACTGGACCTAGAAATATAAAAAGTAAGTTTCCTGAGCGAGCCTAGATTGTCTAGAGAACTATCAAATTCCTAATACACGCAAAATAGACACAATTTCCCGTCGAGTTTCACAAAATATCGCGCTTATTCCTTAAACCAATTCATCAGCCACATTTCCCTAAAGAGAAACAACAATGTCGCTTCGCGTAATAACGAAGATTTTCCAACAATAACAAAAGAATAGGCGTAATATAAGGAGCTCAGGTGAAAAAACAAGTACTGTGAAATGAAAGAGAGAAATAAATAAAGAGAGAAATATCAATTGGATTGTGAAGAGCGAAATGCAGCGGTGGAGCCATCGCGTTCGACAAATTGAGGCCGTTCAATTTGTTACGGTCGAATTGCTCGGACATTTATAGGTCTGTTGTCATATCATACTTGTATATCGGTATATTATGGTGATCATCATTCCGATTTCAGCGAGAGTATTTCGTTGAACATTACCATACGAATATCTGAGGAAAGTATTCTCTGCTCTATACACCCTTCCATTGTAATCGGATTGGCAGACAAAAAGTAACTCGGATGTCGTCAAAGTTTTTTTCTTACTAGTAAGTAAGAACCGGTATTATAGAAGTAGAGGTATGTATATTTGTATGCAACTAATCGCTGCTTGACATCAGACAAGATGGTGGTCTTGTTCACTGTGATTTAAAAAAAAAAGTAAAGATATTTGGGCTAAAAGTGATTTTATTCTTTCCAATTTGCACATCATACTCTCAATCATACAGACCAAAAGTAACGTAACCGCCATATCCCCTTGCAAATTTTATCAAGTGTACAATAACAAGGAATTAGAAACGAAAACAGAAAAAAAAAAACGTTCCCGCACCAGCAGCTTGTGTCACAATAACGGACGCAGAACGATTACGCGTCGCGACGGGCGGTCGAGCGGGAAAGCACTCGGAATCAATGTAAATTGAGCAAAGAGATTATTATTGATAACATCCCGTCGAACACACGCTTGTTTATGTATCATGAAACGGAATTGGGCGGCCAAGGTTGTGTACAATACCGCACCGGTTGAACTCCGTACATTGGGGGTAGTAAAGTGCGAAAATAAATTTCCTTTGCCTTTTATTCCCAACTAGCGGCACGCGCGAGTAAAATGCTGATACTAGTGTGTCTTTACTATACTATGCATGTAATATACACCTATGTAGTAAAAGACACCGCATTTAAATCCGTTGCGTAATTTTAAAGATATAAGCATACATAAGGACAGACAGTGGAAAGCGGCATTATTT